>UESW01000083.1:0-107218 GCA_900491605.1 Calamus simplicifolius
GGCTTATACATTTGGAGATATTCAATCCCCAAGTTAGCCCCAGGATTAAACTAGGTAAAGTTTAGAAGATGTTTTGATATGCTGATTTTGAAGATTAAAAATTAAAAAATTGATGCTGTAGGTACCTAGGTGCCCAAATAACTGATTTACACTTTTGGGTTAGTGTCAGAAGGTAAGTAAGCCAATTATTATGATTTCATAAATTATTTAATATGTAAATATTGGAATTATAGCTGTATTAATTTGTGAAAAAAAGAAAGAATGGAATTATGGTATTTAATTTGACTATTTTAAAATTGTTAAATAGTACCATGAGTATGCAATTCATTATTTGGTTTGGTTTTTTTTGTAACCACTGATATCTTTTAAAGTAATGACTTTTATATGCGACTAATGAGGGATATGATTACTTTGACTTTGCAAAACCAATTGGTACTATTTGATATAATTATATGCAATTGCTAATGTTTAAACCACTGTATATGTGAGAAGCTTATACTTGTGATGATGCGTGATATGTTGCATGCAAGGCGTAAGTATGATACTTGAGAATATGCTATTATTGCGGTTCTCCATAACATGAAATGATTTAATATGCCAGAAACACGAGACCCACCTCCATAGGAAGAATATGTGGAGGACATACATTTGTAGGATGTGTTGTGACTAATTATGATATATGGCATGATGCTGGTATCAGGATCATTCCTCTTAGGGATATTTAAGAGTGATGCACCATTGGGTATTTGTGGATATGGCGTAGGATTGTGGGACACAGATAAAAATTAATAATTATATAGATACGGTGGGTTTGATTGCATTGCATATTTCAGAATTATTGCATGACTGAGCTTTCAAAATTACTTTGAGCATACGATATGCATATTTTGATAACATGACAAAATGTATTTAAAATTGAAAGCTTTATATGTGTTTTACATGCAAATCTAATTTGATAAAATCTTGAAATGATTATATTATATAATAGTAGACTTACTTATTGAGTGTGAGCTCATTAAATCTCACAATGTTTTTCAGAGCCACAAGACTAATGAAGGGAATATGGGATAGTTGGAGCTTCTCTTAAAATAACTTAGATCCAACATTTTATTGTAACCCTATTGATTTATATGATGGGCATATAGCCCAAAACTCATAATTATGGCTTGTATTAAAGTTATTGACTCTGAATGACATATAATTATTACCTCTCGCTCTCCTTGTATTAAGTGTTATGATTCAGGATGCCTTGCATGCTTGGCTTGTGGCGGGTTGCCACCCCTAGATCCAACATTGGGTCTGAGGCATGATAGCTTTTATGGTATCAAATCTTAGGTTTGACCTTAGAGACAAACACATAATGACACTAGGCAAAGTAGTATAATGACACTAGAAGGGTAATAACTCTAAGATGATTTTAAGTAAATGAGTTTTAAGAGCCTAAAATTTAGCAGTCTATAAAGATGTTGACTGGACTTTAGTCCTGGTAGAAATTAATAATGCCCTGTCACACAAGAAGTCAATGACATAATGAGGGCTTCTGGTTTAGTGACCCTGGCCAGTCAGGAGGCCAAGTGACTCCTGAAGGTTCTGGCTACGTGGGCTTGGTTGGGAATAGCCAATAATAGTTTTAGACCCTTAGAGAACATGGGTACATGAGACTTTAATGTAATAGGCAATACAAGGTAGATGAATATATGGAATATAATGCAACCGTTAAAAGTTGCAATTGATGATAAATGTGACATTTTCATATTTTGATTTAGTAGATGTTTAAATTTTGAATTATTAAATATGTATTTGAATGTGGATGTATATAGTAGATTTTGTTAGTAGAACTTACATTGTTGATATTATAAGTTTAAAATTATGAGTTGATCTGCTGGTTATGGAGATGATTGATACTGACATTATTGAAATGGTTGACTACATAGTGTCATGATGGATTATTTAGGAAGAATATAAGATCTTGAGTTTTGAGACGATTAATGTTCATGTAGACCCTGTGATTCATTGGGATTGATTTTGGTTACGAATATTCAAATGTTTTGAAGGTAGAAAGTGAAAGATTCTTAGCAGTTATAAAAATAAGATAAATACCACTGATAAAAAATTCACAAGGATTTTCATCTGTTAATAGATTCCTGAATCAAGATGGTAGAACATTAATCTATCATGCCTACTTACCATGCCTCTCTTTGTAGTTATAGGTAGGTATTTTTACCCAGGATGGATAAATTATTAATCAGCCATAAGTGGCTTGAATCTTTTCAAAGAAAAAGGAGGGAGATGATTTTATCAATTATGGATTATGGCTGAGGATACATCTAATATCACTTTCAAATCAAAGAGATATTACTATAATTTTCTAAATGTATATTTTGGATGGTAAGCGCATCTTCAATCTCTATAGACCTTATAAGCCATGCACCCCATCTAAGTAAGATCAGTGAGGTCACTTTGAGATATTCAAATGAATTAAATTAGTTAATTATGATAATTATGAAAGATGTTGAGTTATTATCTTGATGCTCATTGATGTTAGCTTAAAGTATTCAAGAGTGAAACCAAGTATGTTATGATGATTTAATCAAAAATTAAAAATAAGTATCATAATGATTAATGGCATATTCAGAAGTTGCAGAGCACTTGAAGAAGACTATCTTATATCTGGTGCAATGGTAAACTGATTAAATTGAGTCTGAATCCATTAGACTCATTTTTCCAATGAAGGAATTTTTGTTTGGCTTGGCAGATAGGCTGAAAGAACCATTTAAATTTTTAGAGAAAATATTGTAAGCCTGGGTGATGGATTTAGGAGATGCTTGAGATAGCATCTTACCCTTAGTAAAATTACTTCTTATAAAGGTTACTAAGCCAATACTAATTGACCTATTTGAGCTTTTTACACTATGAGGTGTAGATCTCCTTCATGTTGGGATGAAGTTAGAGAGAGAATTATTGGATCCTGAGCTGATTTAGCAACTATGAAAAGTATAGATAATTAAGAAGCAGCCTTACTCAGTTCAGATTTAACAAAAATGTGTATGTTGATGTTAGGAGGGATTTGAAATTTCAAGTTGGAGATCATTTGGAAGTTTCACCAACCAAAGATATGGTAAGACTTGGGCTTAGAAGTAAATTGAGTCCACGATGCATTGGGCCAATTGAGATTTTGTTCAGAATTGCACAGCGGAAGCGTAGAGGGCCCATAACCAAACGATCAAGTTTTAAGACAACATAGCATTCCCTATGTCAATGTTCAGTGGAGTAACCATTCTGAAAGGGACGCTACTTGGAAGCTTGAGGAGGAAATGAAAAAGAAATATCCTCATTTGTTTGTAACTTAGCATAGGTAAATGAAAAAGATTGATGACTATCTTATTTTGAATGAAAAGATGATTAATCTTATGATCAAAACTTTGGATTTTAAATGTTAACTGAGATGCATCAATTTCGAGGCTAAAATTTTTATAAGGAGGAAAAAATGTGAACCTCTGTTCTTCAACGGTGCCGCACCATGTGAAAATTGCGGCACCATACGCGGCGTACCATGGCAGCTCCGCCATTTTTTACCAGAGGGAGGGAGGCGTCGCCCCTTTCTCTCTCCCCCATACCCTTTTCCGCAAGGATAAAAGGGAGAGAAAGGGAAGAGCTTTTCCTCACCATGCTCTCCTCTCCTCTGTGATGCTGCCGCCTCTACCTGTGCCGGTTGCCTCCTCGCCTCATCACCCTCCGGTAAGGTAAGAGGGAGACAGAGAGAGAGAAGAAGAAGAAGAAGAGGGGGAGAGGGCCATCGGAGGCTTTCCCCTCATACAGAAGCCAAACCGGCTCCCGTATGCTGATTCAAGCCCGGCGGCGCGCCCATCGGCTCACCAGGCCCGAGCCCCGAGCACCAGCCCCCATCGGCACTGGGAAGGCATTCGATGGGGTCCGACCAGCCATGCCACTCTCCACTCCCCCTGGTTCGAGTGAATTAGGGGAGGAAGAAACAAAGAGAAAGAGAGAGAGAGAGAGAGAGAGAGAGAGAGGGGGGGGGGGGGGGAGGAAGAAAAGAAAGGAGGAGCTGGGCTCAGGTTCCGTCCAACTCAATTAGCCCTATTGGGCTGATTTTTCGAGTCCCAAATCGGGCCATATCTGATTAAAAAAAGATGGGGTTTGGATCAGTGTAAATCCTAGTTTCTTGGGATATTTTTATTCTCTGTTTGGGCTTATACATTTGGAGATATTCAAGCCCCAAGTTGGCCTCGGATTAAACTGGGTAAAATTTAAAAGATATTTTGATATGCTGATTTTAAAAATTAAAAATTAAAAAATTAATGTTGTAGGTATTTAGGTGCCCAAATAACTGATTTACACTTTTGGGTTAGCGTCAAAAGATAAGTAAGCCAATTATTATGATTTTATAAATTATTTAATATATAAATATTAGAATTATAGCTGTATTAATTTATGAAATGAGAAAAAATGAAATTGTGGTATTTAACTTGACTATTTTGAAATTGTTAAATAGTACCATGAGTATGCAATTCATTATTTCGTTTGATTTTTTTTTTGTAACTGCTGATATCTTTTAAAGTAATGACTTGTATATATGACTAATGATGGATATGATTACTTTGACTTTACAAAATCAATTGGTACTATTTGATATAATTATGTATTTGCTAATGTTCAAACCATTATATATGTGAGAAGCTTATGCTTGAGATGATGCATGATATGTTGCATGCAAGGCATACGAATAATACTTGAGAATATGCTTTTATGTGTCGCCGCGGTTCTCCATAATATGAAATAATGTAATATGCCAAGAAACACGAAGCCCACCTCCATAGGGAGAATATATGAAAATACATATATGTAGGGTGTGATGTGTCTGATTATGATATATGGCATGATGCTGATAGCAAAACCCTTCCTCTTAGAAGATATTTAAGAGTGATGCACCAGTGGAATGTTTATGGATATGGTGCAAGACCGTGAAACATAAATAAAAATTAATAATTATATAAATACAGTAGGTTTGATTGCATTACATATTTCAAAATTATTGCATGACTAAAATTCCAAAATTACTTTGAACATACGATGTGCATGTTTTAATAACATGGCAAAATGTATTTGAAATTGAAAGCTTTATATGTATTTTACATGCAAATCTGATTTAATAAAATCTTAAAATAATTATATTATATAATAATAGGCTTACTTATTGAGTGTGAGCTTATTTAAATTTCATAATGTTTTTTAGAGCCACAAGACTAATGAAGGAAATATGAAGTAGTTGGAGCATCTATTAAAATAACTTAGATTCAATATTTTGTTGTAACCCCATTGATTTATGTATAATAGGCATGTAACCCAAAACTCATAATTATGGCTTGTATTAAAGTTATTGACTCTTAATGACATATAGTTATTACCTTTCCTTGTATTAAGTGTTATGATTTAGGGTGCCTTGTATACCTGGCATAAAGTGGGTTGCCACCCGTGGATCCAACATTGGATCTGAAGCGTGACAACTTCTGATACATATTTGAGATCAAGTTTTATGAAAATTTTCACATGCCTAAGTAAAAATAACAACTTGACATTGTCTTCATCATGAGAATCTTATAGAAAAACCCTTTTCAGTGGTTGTCACATCCATGCTGCCGAACTCATCAAGATCAGAGTCTGAACCCAAATCCCTGTAATCAGCCCATTCCCCAGAAGTGCTCTCGTCATGCCCATCCTTTGTGGAAGGAACTCTCAACTCATTTATAGGAACAGGTAGAGGCTCTTCAGCAAAGTATCCGTCTTGGAGCAACTCCATTGCAGAAGCTCTGCTGGCCGGTTCATAGCAAAGAAGCTTCCTCACAAGATCAACTTCAGTAGCTGATCGATGTTGCAGGCATCCTTCCAGACCAATTGGGTTTTCAACTTTATTAAAGAAGATCTTATTGTAATCAGGTAACTTGGAGCAACCTGGCCATGTTTCTTCAGTCAAGTCTCCCAAAACACTTATAATTTTACCAAGCTGATCGATATCTGATGCCCCTGGAAAGAGTGGTTCTAAACTAAGAAGTTCAGCAACAACGCAGCCTAGAGACCAGAGGTCAATCTCTAGACCGTAGGTTGTGGATCCATAGAGTAGTTCTGGGGCTCTGAACCATCTTGTTCCGACACATGAGGTAAGGGCACCAGATTCATCTTCTTTAACCTCTTCTACCTCGTAAGTGTAGGAACCTTTGAAGGGATCATCTTCCACATCACCTGTACTACATGTGGCAAGGCAAGATGCATCACCATCTTGCAGACTCATCTCCTTATCAGCGTCCTCCATTGCATATTTTCCCTTGAGGCCATCCAACTCGCGCAGATATTCATCTTCGTTGGTAGGTCTGGGCTCTAGATAAGTCTCATTTTTGGGTCCATCTGGCCATGGCTGGTTTCTCTCCTGCACCATTGCAGGCTGTTGTGGTATCCATGCCTCATTCTCCAAACCTTGCTCATGTGGACCGTTGTCTCTGGAGACAAATCTTGTTTCCTGAAGAATCCTCGACTGACAAACCAAAAAAGATGCTTTTGAAAAATATAACAAACTAGAAATTCGATCACAAAACCACTTAAAGTGACATCCATTCATAGTTTAGATGTGCAGACCACCTCTTCGTCAGCCCCAACAGACAGGACAAACTACAAAGGAAAAAACAACAGAAACTATACCAGCGGATGCTGAACTACAAATGTGTTTACCCCTTGGAGCACATGCATGATCATATACAAGTGGGTATGTGAACTGTGATGTATGTGTCCAGAAATCATTACTAATATCAAACCAAAAATTGGATTACCAAACAATCAAAAGATAAAAAGAAGAAGAAATTTATCTGCAACCAAATAAAGTGCTCAGTAAATTCAAGCACTATGTCAAGATCAGTATGATTATCAAAAAAATATTATCATCTGCAATTCATCCAAGGATCTAAAAAGACAACAATTTTCTAGTTCTCTATAGAACTCTAAGAGAAAAAAAAAAAAAAAAGCTGGTCCAGCTATCTGATATATTTAAGTGCTCTAAACTGACATTGGAAGCTGGTTCCATTCATATGTGCTCCCAATAAAAGGACAGCATGTACAAAATAAGAAACACAGAAGATCATAATGAGAAGGTGAAATACCAATATCCAGCAGTATTTTGACTTTTGAGTGTTTAGTTTAAGCCCTTTCAGAAGCTTCCCTTTGAACCCCACTCAAGTCCTTTGTCAAACCGTTAATATCCTTAATCCCATAACCTCCCATAACAAATCCCACTTCTCCTCATATTAATCATGCATTTGCCTTATACCACATCTGTTTACAACAAGCAAAAATCTATGTAACAGTCCCAAAATTATTTTTTCACTCATAATATCACACCTTCCACTGTCTCTAATTATAATATGCACAAAATTTGAACTACATATCCTTCAGATGCCCATATTTAATATATCACAAAGGTCTTCATTGATGAAAATTATAGGGCAGAGAACCACTGCTCTCCTAAGCTCACAAGCCCATACCTTCACAACTTTAGCTCCCTATCACCCATAAAACCTAGACCTTGTAATCACCTTTTCTTTCTCTAGCTTTCACTTTTATAATTCAAAGACTAGCCAGATAAGCAGCTTACTGAATCCACCAAATACTTTAAAATTAAAGAAAAGACAAAAAAAAAAAATTACCTTAGAAAACTCTAAACCGTATTTAAAGAGAGAAAAAAAATGACACACCTTCCTGATAGCTAACTAATACATATCCAATTTTTCTGCATTGATTATTTTGCCCCTGACATGGGTCTTAGGACCCTCAACAGGCCCATCCTAAGCCCTTTGTCCCTCCCAAGTGGCTGACTGAATCAGAATAGCTCTTTATCCAAGTACAATCAAATCAGAACACTCCAAGACCATAGCATCATAACAGTCACCAGCAGGAATTAGATTGGTGCAGTGCAGATAAGGTAATATATCAAGAAAAAATTGATCTGGTGCCAGAAGGAACTATACTTCTTTAACTATGATATCCTAGCACCTGATCAACTATATTTTAACAATTTCATAGTCAGCAACATGTACGACACCTATAGGTGCCATGGATGGTTACATGGACATGCATCAACACAACCATAAATCTACCAATCGGACAGAAGGTTCTCCCAGAAACTTAGTTCTACATCCTCAACAGTTCACCCACTGGCCTCTCTGCAACCAGCAGAGTCCAAAAGAATGCATTATTGCTCTCCATATAACAGTAAGAGCCTCTGATTT
The DNA here is from genome assembly GCA_900491605.1 of Calamus simplicifolius. NCBI lineage: Eukaryota > Viridiplantae > Streptophyta > Magnoliopsida > Arecales > Arecaceae > Calamus > Calamus simplicifolius. The sequence continues at coordinate 8,292 of UESW01000083.1, forward strand.
GATGTGCATTGGAATGATATAGACATAATTTCACTAGTAAATTCAAGCTAAGCAAGAGAGACTGATCTTGTCACCCATTCCAAACCAAATCAAATACCATATCCTCCTTTTAAGAGTAATAAAAACACTAGAACTAAAGTGTTTCTGAGAAGATTTCAAAAGAGGGGCATTACCCTTCTATGCCTGAAGATTCCTGCTACTAAGGTTTGACCATCCATGTCTAACATCACTTCTTCTTTCAGAATAATCAAGATGAATACAAAATTAGGTTTGAAAAATGGAACTAGGAACAATCTGACAAAGCATTTGCAACTATTGTCTTCTCTAATGATAATTTCTCATGTGTTAACAGTTTAAAAGTAATCCTCTGTTTTGGTGGCAGAGAAACACTCTTCTTAACGATGAAATTGTAAAAATTGGCAAGGTGGAATAAAGCAAGGATAACGAAAATCATCAAACAAATAAATATAAAGCCATTGTTCTTCATCGACCAAGACAATCACGATGTTAATGCACGAAATCAATTGACCCATTGATTTCATAGGAACAACTTATGACCTCAAGAAACCAAAAGATAACAACTTGGGAGGGAATTCCAGCAGATACCTGACCGAAATCCGCCAGCTTGAGTACCCCCTCGGCGGAGATCAGCAGATTGGACGGCTTGAGATCACGGTGGACCACCGAGTGCCGGTGGCACGCGTCGACTCCCCTTAGGATCTGAAGCATCCACTGCTTGACCTCGCCGACTGCGAGGCCGCCGCCTTTCTTGGCGTCGCTTATGACGGAGGCGAGATCGGCGGGCAGGAACTCCAGGACGAGCACGGCGTCCTCGTCCTCCTGCCAGTAGTACTCGACGAGGTCGACAACGTTGGGAGAGTCCCGGAGGATCTGGAGGGCCTCGATCTCCCGGAACGAGCTCTGATAATCGTGGATCTCCTTGAGGGCCACCACGACGCCGTCCGACCGCCGGCGGCCGCGGTATACGTCGGCATAGGCGCCGGAGCCGATGCGTTCGAGGATCTCGTACCTCTTGGTGATCTCTGACCGGCCGTAGATGCTCCAGCTCCTAGAGGAAGGTGCAGGCGCGTCCATGGCGGCGGCGGCGATCGAGAGGCGGACGAGGCGGAGCTAGGGCTTCGGCGAGGGCTTTCTACTCTTCGGAGTGGCCGGTGTTTTTCTACGGCCACAAGCGTGCCGAAGCGGATAGGATTTCACGTAAAAGCCCTTGGTGTTCAAGAAATTACCATGCCGAAGAAGAGAAAGTCCTTATGTAAATAGTTACAAGTCAAGGGGCATCGAGGCTCGAGCGTAATCGGAGTTTTCTTTTAATATAATTAATGCTAACAGTTCATGTGGCGTTGCCGTGGACATCAGGTTTGAATTTAAGCCGCTTTGGTTCAACCTGGGATTCGATAAGCAAACGTGTATTCTACGGTAACTTTATTACTAATCTTAAAAAGTTATTACAGAAATAAAATATAATTTTTTAAAAAATAATTTATTTTTTTATTATTTTAAATTTTTATTTAATTAAAAATTTAGTATTTTATTTTTATTTTAATTAATTAATAGTATTACTTTAAATTATATTTAGATATATAAAAATAAGCATGTATTTCATTAGAGATAGATGAAGATTATTTTAGAAATCTTAAAACTACTTCTGATCAAATGATAAAAAAAATAAATTATCAATTTATTTATTAATATAATTATTTATATAAATTATTTTTTTATTAATTAATTTATTATTACAATCTATTAAAAGTTTACATGTTATACCATTAGAAAAGTGAATTATATCATTATCTTTTTGTGGTGGACATTGTTATATACATATATTAGTAACGGTTAGCCAAGACTACATCTTTTTCTTTTTTATATTTAATATCATAAATTTTTTTTGTAGAAAAGGTAATAGCCAAATTTTTTTTTTTAGCCAATAAAATAGAAACTATTTAGAAAAAGCATGAAATATGAATTTTAGAATATGACGTCATGACATAGAGCTTAAATACAAACCAAGCTTACTTGCACTTGTGGCCTTAGCTTGAAGAATTATTTTTTTAATAAATTCTCATTAATTATAGTTCTATTTTCTGTGCTAATTGTTAAATTTTGTAAATATATATAAGTGCTTGCCATGACATAACAATATTACAAAATAAGAATTATCACTAAAAAAATAAAATAATATAAAAAGATATAAGAAAATAAATGCAGTTAATATACATGGATTATATTTAATAAATATAAAAATAAAAATATATATAATCAAATATATGACGATTAAAAAAGGAATCATGCCTAATAATAATAGAATGAAGCTAGCGGATAACTGATATTAATTCACCAAGTTGTTTCACATGATTTAATGCCATCAAAAGTTCAGACTGCATGCATGGTTTTTGATCTGTCAGAGAGTTCGTTGATGCAGGTTCTTTTGCAAGAGATAATGGAGAAGTAAGAAGGCTCAAACCATGCAAGCTTCGTACGTCAGTCATAATGTCTGGCACCGAATTTGAGAGCCAAGCCATTGAAGATTCACAAGCAAATGTCGCCATTTTTCTCGGAAAGATATTACATCTCGCATTTTCTTTTGTGTTACCTGTCTGTAAGTTGTTGTTATTAATGAGCTTCTTTGCTTGTTGTTTATCTTAATGATGGTTACTTAAAAAAGAAAAGAAAAGAAAAAAAAAAAAAAAGAGGGCAGGCAATCCTAATAATCTCACTTTGTCTATCATATATGATATAATAGAATGGATTTTGCAGCTAGATGCATAATTGTGATTTAAAAAAATGACTCGATGCAAATACCATGATTTGCTCTATAAACCTTTAAAATAATATTATGGTCTTGCTTGATTGGCAAGAACCATCTAGAGGAAAGAGATTTTCTTGAAAAAGTAAAAGATTAGCTTTTATTTTGTTGGAGGATTCATATAGATCGGAAAAAAAGGTAGCCTTCCAATGAAAAAAAGAAAAAAATCCTACATTAGAAGGTAGAAATCCGTCCAAAAAAAAATGGAGAAGTCACTTTTTCATAGGCAAAGAAGTTTTATTATTATTATTATTATTATATTTTATTTTATTTTACAAGCACTAAAAATGCTCCTAATCTGAAAAATAAAAAATTGTCAAATTGATGAATTTTTTTTTTTATATTTGCTTATAATTTTTTAGTCAGTATTAATTTTATCTTATATTTTAATTTTTATTATCAAAATGATGAAAAAAAGCTCATGAATTCGAAATCTTGTATTTTTCTATTCATGGTCTCTCCTCAAGCAGCATATAACTCCTAAAGTAGAGACGATTCTCATGGCCTAAGGTCAAAATGCCATTAATTCAAAGAGTTTATTTATAAAAAATTTAAATAGATGGAAATGTGTTTTGAGTAGTTTATCAAGGCAGTGTAGTTTTCATTTAAAAATACATTTTTTCTTTTAGTAAAACACCCTAAGGACTTTCTCATGTAGAGGGAAAGAGAGGAGTATATTTTTTGACTTACCTTACTAATGATTGCAATAATTCTATTTAAAGCGTCTATATGGCCATCCATTAAGCATACACATGCGAGACTAATTGATGAGAGGTCATCTGTTACCAATTAACTTTCACTCAAATTTTTGAATCATACAGTTTTTGCTTGCTAATAGATTAGGGCATCATTACAAATGGTATTAGAGCCGATCCGAATATCCAAAAGTTAATGGTTATGAAAGTTGATAGGCATGAGAAAATGGCTACATATGGGATGATGGTAAAGCCTCGCCATGGCGTAAAGCCATTTTTGCAGCACCAATGACTCGATTCAGGATAAATTCTGGCTAACTTATGACGTGCGATGAGAATATCGTATTATAAGAAGAAAGATTGTAGTATCTCAAAAATAGTCTCACATCGGATGAAAAAAAAAATATATGCATATACTTAAATCCATTTGCTACCAATGAACTTTCATTCAAGTTTTTGAGATGCATGATTTCAATCCGTTAATAGATAAATGAACCAACATATGAGCTTGAGCGTTACACCATCTTGCTTCATGACTCTTCTCTCTGCCTCACACACACATATTGTTGCCCATGACTTGCATCTTCCCCTTTAGTTTTGTGGTTCTTTTTTCAAGCCACCTCTAACTGATCATGTTTACTTTTAATCTCACACAAATCGAGACAAAGATTAGCCATGATGATCTAGGGCATCTTTTTCTTTCATGCTGCTTTGATACATGGAGTTCCTGCATGACCTATTGGTCCTGCTGCCCCTGCACCTCCCTTTCTCCATTTTGAGCATACATTTAGTCCAGATTTTTGATACCTTGTCCATAAACTCATTTTGTTGTTCAAGGATGCAGCTGTATTTATTACTTCTTGTTGATGCTCGATCACTAGAACTGGATGTCGGAGAGAAACTCCGTCTATTGGTGCAGTCCTCTCTGGAGCGAGTGGCCTGCAAGAAGTCTCAAAACTAGAGGAAGCTCTAGTGGAAATCCTCCGATAATCAAGTTAGCAACCGAGATCACAGTAGGGGGACTCAAAAGAGACTCCACTCGAAGAAAAGAAGGCTCCGAGGTTCGGAGTATCTTCCTCTATGGCAAAGTGTGTAAGCGAATGTAAGTATGAGTATGTGGATGCTTGTACCTTTATTCTGGAATTTCTTACCCTTTTTATAGACCTTCGATATCCGCCTGGGGATTAGTCACGTGGAGTTCATGAAAAGGAATGTCTGTTGGGATAATGGCGATTACATGAATAGAAGCTGGTCGGTGGGCTTTGTCCCATCGAGCCATGGGCCTGGTGGTTGGTGAGGCCTGGTCCCATCAACAACGTGGGTCAGGCGGTAGGTGGACCTAGCTGCGTCAGTCTGCACAAGTCAGATGGTAGATGGGTCTGGCTATGTCAGGCAGTGCGGATCAGGCGATAGGTGGGCCTAGCATGGGCCGCTGAGGGTCCGACTCGGAGGAATCGGGGCCGGCTTGAAAGAGTCGGGGCTGCTGGGGATAGACTCGAAAGAGTCGGAGCCGCTGGGGTCCGACTCAAGGAGTTGGGGCCGACTTGGAGGAGTCGGGGCTGCTGGGGACCGACTTGAAAGAATCGGAGCCGCTGGGAATTGACTGGACAAGTCAGGGCCGCTGGGGACCGGCTCAGAGGAGTCGAGGCCGGCTTGGAGGAGTCGGGGCCATTGGGGACCGACTTGGAAGAGTCGGGGCTGCTGGGGGCTGACTCGGAGGAGTCGGAGCCGACTTGGAGGAGTCGGGGCCAACTTGGGGAAGCGCAGCCGTCAGCCTTCATCCACGCCGTCGGTCAGCTTTGCCGTTAATGCCCACGTGGCGCTATCAGCTACATCAGATGCCTCTCCGCTCCTGAGCTCGAGGGGCCATGCATCCATTGACCCTTCGGTGAAAGGAGCACGAAAATTCATAATAATTGCCAGCCTTTGCACACCTTTAATCGCCGGAAGTGCGGCGCGCTCTTCCGAGGTGATGTCGCTTCGAAAATTCTTCATAATCAAGTGAAAAGGTGGGGGATAACATCAGCACCAGACGCACCGAGAGGACATCTCTCGAGGGATGGGAAAAGATGGGCGCCACCATTACTTTGCTGTTCTCCACGTCTTATCATTGGCCAGAAGTCCTGCTCTCTGGGCAGAACCGAGGTGTTGCATCTCGGGCACTGGCAGGATTGTCGACAGTTGGATATCCCATGCAATGGCTAGGACCACGTGGCGAGACTCGGGCGAGGCAATTCAAAAATGGGTATAAAACCGTCCCTCGCACCCGAGAGAGACCTTTATGCTACCATCGTCTTCTTCATTATCCTCCTCCTTCTGAGCCCTGAGTCTTCGAAGTCTGAAACTTCCAGCCTTCATCTTCTTCCCTGACACCAGGTCAGTTCCCCTTTTTGTCTCTTTTTCCTGCACCCATGGATCGCCACGCCATTAGGAGGATAAGAGGCCCATGGTGAGTTCTTCCAGGTCCTCGGATGAGGAGGATGAGGTCCCCCTGGTCCACCATAGGCGCCGGCTAGTAGGGGGAATCACCATCCGCGATCGCCCGACGGTAGATGCTCAACCATCCTCTCGAGTGTCCTAAGCTAGGGTAGATCCTCCGCCCTTAGCCCGTCCGGCCTCTCCTCCTGTAGCCAGCTCTGATTTGGCAGGGCTAGGGGGGTGGCTTCCACCATGACTCTCAAGGAAATAGAAAGCCTTAGGAGTAGGTATAGGGTTCCCAGTTTCATCCGGTTGTCTGTGCCTGGACCCGAGGATAGAGTGACCTCCGATCTATCCAGTTGGATAGCTCTGTACGAGGAGTTCTTTAGGTGTGGGTTGCATCTTCCCTTTCATCCATTTTTTCTGAACTTGCTAGATAGGTATAGGTTAGTTCCCGCACAGTTGACTCCGAACTCGATTCGGATCATCTGTGTATTCGTCGTCCTTAGCTTCTTCCAGGGCTCAGAAGCTAGGCTTTCCTTATTTTGGGCCTTCTGCAAGCTCCCCTACCACGGCGAGGATGCGTGATGGATTTTCACTTCCAGGCTGGGTCGGGCTTTATACCTTTGTCTCCCCTCCAAAGTTAGGGGATGGAAATTCACTTTTTGTTCGCCCACGTGCAAGGAGTGAGGGTGGATTGGAGAGAACTCGACGTTGGCCCTAATAAAAATTCCACAGTGGATGAGAAGGACCAGGAGCTCTACGATCGTATGGTGTCCTCCGAGATCCCCTCCTATAAAGAATTGTTGGCTGAGGAGAATCTCTATGAGGCCGAATTGGCTCTGGCGATTGGTGAGCGCGAGACTCATCCTTCTCGTCCTCGGGCCTGATTTTTTCCTTTTACTAACCATTGGTTTCTTTGTGCAGCAATGAAAGTGCCCGCTGAGAAGCTGAAGGCGGCCATGCGTAAAAAGAGATAAGAGGCCGACGAGAAAGTAAGGCCGATAAAGAGGGCATGGCATAAGGCCCAGGGCGAGCCGGCTTGGTCCGCTAAAGTTCCCACGAGGCGCCCTGACAGAGGCAGCTCCAGCAGTGGTAGCACCCGAGGAGGAGCTGAGGGAAAATGTCTCAGCCGAGGCAACGGTGGGTGAAGTTGCTCCCGCAGTGGCCGAGGCGAGAGCAGAGGAAGGGGACCAGCCGGCCACAACTAAGGAGGTTGACGAGGAGACCCCAGCTACCGTCGAGCCGGTGGTCGTGGACTTGGATCCTGAGCAAGCGACTTCCGTCCTCGAGGAATCGGCAGAGGCGATGGAGCCAAGGGCCGATGGTGGACGTCCGGCTTCGCTCGAGCCGGAGGCAGGAGAGGTTCCCCGATGGCCGAAGAGGGGGAGCCAGTCCTGATCGTGGGTGATGCCGAGGCAGGGCCGAAGGACGAGGGCGGGGCTGAGCCGACACTACACCACCGTTAGCCGCCCGAGTCGCCACCCAGCGGCGATACGGAAAGTATTGGTCCCGCAGTCGGCGCCTAGGCTCTCAATGATGGAGGATGCTAGGTCGGCGGAGAGCCTACTGGAAAGGTTGCACTTGCCGCAGTTCCGCGCGCAACTGTGCCACCAGACTCCTGCCGGGCTCCTCGATGCGGCTTACATGTCGGTACTTCAGGTAACCTTTGTTTATACTTCTTTTTGTACTTACTTGATATGATGTATAGCTGACGGGTTGATCTATGCAGGTGGCTAACGAGGTCCTCGTCCTCCGAGACTCGATGATTCAGACGTGCGACTCGTCCGCATGCTCCTAGGAAGAGTGGAAAAGTTTCGAGGCTGATGTAGGGAGGTAACCGAGAAGTTCACCCGGAAGTTGGAAGAGGCCAAGGCCCAAGAGGACGACTTGGCCTGCAAATACCTCTCGGCATAGGTCGATCGGGATGAGTGGAGGGCCCGGTTCAAGGAGGCGGAGAACAAGGCGGCAGTTGAGCTCAACCGATCTTTCGCGACCGAGGCCAAGCTGGTGATAGTTTCATCAAGTCTATAGTTGGCCGAGGGGAGGTTGGAGGAGTTGATCCGCCAGCTCGAGGATGCTGAGAACCGGGCTGACACGGCGGCAGTCGAAGCCCAAGCCACCATAGGGAGGGCCGCCATGGTGGAGATGGCGGCACAGGAGGCGGAATAGAGACGGGCCGAGATCATGGCCCAAATCTGGGACACCGGGGCCCGGACTGAAGAGGCCGAAAGCTGGGCCTGGGGAGCTGAGGCATGAGCCCGGGAAGCCGAGGCCCGGGCTCAGAGTGCCATCGTGGAGTTTCAGGGTTTGCCAGAATTTGAACAAGAGATGATCGAGGCCAGCCTTTACGCCTACGCCCAAGGCTTCAATCATTGCAAGGTGAAAGTTGTCGAGGTCTTTGGAATCAGCAACCCCTATGTCGAAGCCATCCAGCCTGGGGACCTGGATGATGGAGAGTTAGATGGGGATGAGGCCGACGAAGAGCTAGGATCCGGCGGGCCATAGATTAGATTTTTTCTGTACTTTTCTTTTCTTTTTGTAACCGACTACGAGTCGGATTTTTGTAACTGCTAAGAATATTAATGAAAAGAAAAAGGATTTTGCTCAAAGAGTCTCTCTTCGCTTTCTGTAATTGCTCGGTTTGTTTACCGTGTCACGATAGTTCCAAAGACTTAGGCTCGGTAGTGAATAGTCTTGGAAACCACATATCTGTCTTGTGACTTTCCAGGGCTTGACCCTTGCTTGAAATAATTCTAGTTTGATCTGTGCCCCTAACATCAAAGGCTCCAATTCACAGCTCTGTAATGAAAAGTCATAGCCTTCCTCGTAGTTCGACTAAGGCCCATACGGACTCGTTTGTGCCGCCGACTGAGTCGCTCGTCCTTCAGCTATTTGATGGGGCAGACGCAGGGCATCGGCCTAGGTCGTGGGAGATTTAAACGCTTTTAGGAATCTTTTTAGGACTGCCTTGGGGTCTAGCTAGCCAACTCGAGGGGTGACTTGAATGGGTACGAGGCTGTTAGGGACTCAAACCGACTCAGGACGTCTCCTAGCCGAACCGAGTGGTGTTCCATTAGCCGCGATGCCGACGAGATCCTTTAAAAAACTACCTCAGAGGTTTGTATGCCGGCCCGAGGGACGACTCGATCGGGTATGGAGCTGTTAGGAACTTGAACCGACTCGAGGGCATCTCCTAGTTGGACTGAGTGGTATCCCGTTAGCCGTGATACCAACGAGCTCCTTTAGAACTGCTTTGGGGGTTTGTGCGCCAGCTCGAGGGATGACTCGATCGGATACGAAGCTGTTAGGGACTTAAACCGACTCGGGGCGTTCCCTAGCTAGACCGAGTGGTGTTCCATTAGCTGCGATGATGACGAGCTCCTTTAGAATTGCCTTAGGGATTTGTGTGCCAGCCTGAGGGGCAACTCAATCGGGTGCAGAGCTGTTAGGGACTTGAACCGACTTGGGAGCATCTCCTAACCGGACTGAGTGGTGTCCCATTAGCCGCGATGCCGATGAGCTCCTTTAGAACTGCCTCAGAGGTTTGTGTGCCGACCCGAGGGGCAATTCAATTAGGTACGAATCTATCAAGGACTTGAACCGACTCGGGGGGCATGTCCTAGCCAGACCGAGTGGTGTCCTATTAGCTACGAAGCTGACGAGCTCCTTTAGAACTGCCTCAGGGATTTGTGTGCCGATCCGAGAGGCAACTCGATCAGGTACAGAGCTGTTAGGGACTTGAACTGACTTGGGGGCGTCTCCTAGCCGGACCGAGTGGTGTCCCGTTAGCTGCGATGCCGATAAGCTCCTTTAGAACCATCTCGGGGATTTGTGTGCTGGCCCAAGGGATGACTCGATCAGGTACGCTGCTGCTAGGGACTTGAACCGACTCAAGGGCGTCTCCTAGCCGGACCGAGTGGTGTCCCATTAGCCGCAATGTCGACGAGCTCCTTTAGAACCATCTTGGGGGTTTTTGTGCCAACTCGAGGGGTAACTCGATCGGGTACGAAGCTGTTAGGGACTTGAACCAACTCAGGGGCATCTCTAGCCGGACCAAGTAGTGTTTCGTTAGCCGCAATGCCAACGAGCTCCTTTAGAACCATTTCGGGGGTTTGTGTGTCGGTCCGAGGGGCGACTTGATCGGGTACAGAGCTGCTAGGGATTTGATCCGACTCGAGGGCGTCTCCTAGCTGGACCAAGTAGTGTACTATTAGCTGCGATGCCGACGAGCTCCTTTATAACTGCCTCTGGGGTTTGTGTGCCGGCCCGAGGGATGACTCGATTAGGTATGAAGCTGTTAGGGATTTGAACTGACTCGGGGGCATTTCCTAGCCGGACCGAGTGGTGTCCCGTTAGCCACGATACCGATGAGCTCCTTTAGACGACAAGTCCTCAGGTTCGGAGGTGAGCCAGATGTAATGTTGGAGGAATTCTTTATCGAGAATCATGGGAGGATACATTATTGATAGTATTGGCAAAGGTTGTCCGCGTTCCAAGTATGCGGGATGGGTCGTCCGCTGAGCTCTTCAATCCGGTATGCTCCCCGGTGAAGTACCTCGATGACACAGTAAGGACCTTCCCAATTTGGAGATAACTTGCCCCCCTCCGTTGGCTTGGATACCTCGGCCTTCTTAAGGACTAGATCTCTGGGACGGAACATCTTGGCCGTACCTGTTGGGGAACGCGGAATACCCCCAAGATCATGGCTATAGCGTATATGAGTAATACAAAAAAACTTTTACCGTTCTAATCTAAGAGTACAAGATCATACCTTCAGATTTAAACTTTCAATCACTTTGATTTGATTGCTCGACCTCAACCTTTAGCCTTCCACCGTATTCCCGAAAATATCTTCTTTCTCTCACAAGATGGTGGGATCTCTTGGCCGTCCTAGGGTTTCTTATTTTTCTTTCTCCAAAAAACGTTCACCCTAGAAACCAACTGAGAGGGTATTTATAGGGCTACAACAGGGACCAATATGCAAATATGAAAAGGACTTTCTACGTAATTAAATCTCCCAATCCTACCCGGGTTAGGATTCAATTACGTAAATTATAATTCATTCCACTAAGAATTATAATTGTACTCCTAATCATATTCAAATTTATATTTTTGAGCCTTTAATATTAAATACTTATTATCTCCCCACGTTAAGATTACAGATATCCACCAATTAAATTTAATTACTAACATATAATTTAATTGACTTTTTATCCTTGAGACCTATCCACTTAACTTATTTGATTATCGGATTCAAAATCCACTTGCAAGATTTGATACAATCAAAACTTATAAGCTTCCTCAAGGGGATATCATCAATCCAATTTATCAGGACGTTGTTTCCTTCAACTATTAATATTCACCATATATATAATGTTATTTCCCAACCCACTGAGTTATTGACTCATATAGAATCTCACTCTATGTGTAATCAAAGCAATAATCACTACATACATGTCTAGAAATAAAATTCGGATTAAGAGCATAAGTAATCATAATATTCATGAGGTTTAATTATTTTATAAAGTCAGTATAAAATAATTAACTCAACTGGGTCCTATTCATACACACAAAGTGTACTAGCACAAATAGTTAGAATAAACCATTCCCCGTAGTCAAGACAGACCTACTAAAATTTGTGCTACAGTTCTACTGATGGTGTGTCCAATTCCATCTAAAACTGTGAACAATAAACTTGTATTCCAAAAGAACCGATGATCTAGTCTTTTGTGTGTAAGCCGTACTCTACACACTAGATCAAATACTCTTGTAAATACCAGACACATGCACATATATAGTAAATGGCATACATTGCTCAAAATGAATTCTCATTAAAATATAAAGATATAACATAAAGCATATCTTTTAGTCTATATCTCTATCAGTACCTAGGCATTGTGATACTTGGCTGCTCGCTGGCGAAAGGTTGCCATTCGGAGCCGTGCTCGGTCCTGCGCTTCATCAATGAAATCGAGGTTGGCTCTCAGCTGTGTGAGGTTATCTTCTTGTTATAGGACTCTACCTGGGGGCTTGTCAAGCCAATCTCGATGGGGATGATCGCCTCAGATCCGAAGATGAGGCTAAACGGGGTCTTGCCCATCGGAGCCCTTGGAGTTGTATGGTATGCCCACAGCACGCTGGGAAGCTCTTCCACCCATCTGCCCTTGGATCCATCCAGCCGGGTTCTGAGTCCACGGAGGATGGTGTGATTCATAACCTTAGTCTCCTCATTGGTCTACGGGTGGCCGATGGAGGTAACCAGTGGCAGATGTTTAACTCGGCGTAGAAAGTCTTGAATGTGGCATTATCGAACTGCCGACCATTATCGGTGACGATGGTGTGGAGCAAGCCAAAACGGCATATGATAGATTTCCAGAAGAAAGCCTTGACTTTGCCCTTGGTGATCTTGGCCAGTGCCTCGACTTCAACCTACTTGGTGAAGTAGTCTATGTTGACGAGTAAGAACCTTCACTATCCTGAAGCCGGGGGAAACGATCCGAGGATGTCTATCCCCCACTGGGCGAAGGGCTATGGGGCCAAGAGCGAACTCAATGAGGCGGATGGCTATCGCTGAATATGTGCATGTCGCTGGCAGCGTCGCATCTCTGAACCAACTTGGCGGCGTCTTCCTCATGGTGAGCCAGAAGTAGCCTTGATGGAGGGCCTTCTAAGCTAGCGACCTGCCCCCCAGGTGATCTCTACAGTTGCCTTCATGGATTTCTCTGAGGATGTAATTGGCGTCTGTAGGTCCAACCCATTTGAGAAGGGGATAGGAGAATGACCTTCTGTACAGATGTCCATCTAGGAGGGTAAACTGGAGGCTCTCCACTTGAGCAGCTGCCTCTCTGTGATCAGCTGGGAGGGTGCTGTCCGTGAGGTAGCAGATGTAGGCATCCATCCAAGTCGGCTCCTGGGCGAGCGGGAGGACCTCCTCCTTATCCTCAATGCTGGGCCTCTCCAGGTACTCGAAGTAGGCATCCCCTATGACACCGCCAACCGAGGTGGCCAAACAAAAAGGGTGTCGGCCTTGGCATTCTCGTTCTGGAGGATATTGCTGATGTTGAAGTAGGCCAGCGAAGAGACTAGGAGTCGGACCTTATCCAGGTATCGCGCCATGGTGGGGTCCTGTGCTTCATACTCTTCGTTGATTTGCTCGGAGATGAGTTGGGAATCGATAAAGGCTCTAAGACGCTTCACTCCGAGCTCCTGGGCAAGTCTTATCCTAACCAATAGGGCCTCGTACTCGGCCTGGTTGTTCATAGCTTTGAAGAGAAGTTGAAGAGCGTACTCCACCATCTCGCCCTCTGGACCCACAAGGATGAGGCCGACACCACTTCCTTGAGAGTTTGAGGCATCGTTCATGTGGAGGATCCAAAAGTCCCCATGTCATCGAGATCGACACCTGGCTGCACCATAGGAGATTCCTTTGCTTGCTCCTCCGTCCAAATGCATTCGACTAGGAAATTGGCCAAGACTTGAGACTTTAGAGCCGGCCTTGCCTGAAATGAGAGGTTGAACTCTCCCAGCTTGATTGTTCATTTAGCAATCCAACTCGAGGTGTCAGATGAGCCAGTATGGCTTTGAGGGGTTGGTCCATGAGCACCACAATGGGGTGAGCCTGAAGTATGGTCAGACACTGGACAGAAATGATCAAGGAAAAGATGTTCTTCTCGGTCTTGGAGTATCTAACCTCAGCGTCGTGGAGTACCTTGCCCACGTAGTAGACAGGCTTCTGGGTTCCGTCGTCGTCGAGGCGCACCAGGACGGAACTGATAGCCTTTGAAGAGGCGACAAGGTAAAGGAAGAGACTCTCTCCGTCCTTTGGCTTCAACAGGAGTGGCGGGGAAGATAAAAATGCCTTCAATCCTTCAAAAGCTTTCTGACAATCTTCTGTCCACTCGAAACTGTTCACTTTGCACAGGGCTTTGAAGAAAGATAAGCACCTTTTAGCTGACTTAGAGAGAAAATGGCTTAGAGCCGCTACCCTTCCGGTGAGCTGCTGCACTAGCTCCTTCTTGTTGGTCGGCGGCCTCATATCGAGGATGGCGCTGATCTTCTCTGGGTTCGCCTTAATCCCTCGCTGAGTCACCATGAAGCCCAAAAATTTGCCCGCTGTGACCCCGAAGGCACACTTCTTTGGGTTCGGCTTGACTTTGTAGCAGCGAAGGTTGTTAAAGGTCTCCTCCAGGTCGGAAATATAGTCGGAAGCACGAGTGCTTCTCGTCAGCATGTCATCCACGTAAACCTCCATGTTTCGGCCCAGCTGGTCTTAGAAGACTTTGTTCATCAACCTCTGGTAAGTCACTCCTGCATTCTTGAGGCCGAAAGGCATTACCTTGTAGCAGTAAATGCCCTTCTCGGTCACAAAAGAGGTGTGTTCCTCATCGTCTGGGTCCATCTTTATCTCATTGTACCTGAAGAAGGCATCCATGAAACTGAGAAGCTCATGATCAGACGTTGAATCCATCAGCTGATCAATCCAGAAAAATGGGAAGCTATCTTTTGGGCACGCTTTGTTGAGGTCAGTGAAATCGATGCAGATCCTTTAGCTCCCACTTGCCTTACGGACCATGACTACGTTGGCTAACCAATTCGGATAGTGCGCTTCTTGAATGTGGCCGGCGACAAGCAGCTTGTTGACCTCTTCGTCAATGGCTCTCTATCGCTCGGGAGCAAAACTCCTTTTTCTTTGACGGATCGAACGGTGCTTTGGGTTAATGTTGAGCTTGTGGGTGATCACCTCTAAAGGGATACCGGCATGTCAGACACCGATCAGGCAAAAACGTCCGAGTTGGCCCGCAAGAAAGCCAGGAGGCAATCTCGGTCTTCCATGGAAGAAGCTCGCCTACTCGTACCATCCTTGCCAGGTCGTCTCCTAGTGGGAAGGTCAACAGCTGCTCAGCCGGCTCTCCTCCTTTGCTGGACTCTCAGGGGTCTAATACTTCTGAGGACGGCTTGACCTTTTGAGGGCTTGAAGCTATGTGATAGCAGGGTAGAACCGGGCTAATCTCTCCTGCATTTCGCCAATCCCATTGTCGGTGGGAAACTGCACGAGTAAATGCTTAGTGGAGATGACCACATCAAGAAGGTTGAGGCCGGGTCGGCTGAGGATGGCATTGTATGCCAAAGGTACCCGGATGACTAGAAAGCTCATCATGACTGTGCTCTAATACGGCGGTGTTTTGGCAATCACTGGTAAAGAGATTTCGCCTTCTACCCTCACTGAATCTCCCTTGAACCCGACTAAGGGAGCCATTATTGGCTGAAGAGAATCAAAGGACAAATTCATCCTAACAAATGCGTCATAGGTAATGATGTTAGCCAAGCTGCCACTATCAACCAGGATTTTCTTTACTGGGTGTTTGAAGATCATCATCAAGACAATGATGCCTTCATTGTTTACATTATTAACCCTCGCTAACTCCCCTCTAGGGATTACATCATCTAAGTCCCACCTCCCCTAGGCCTTTTGGATGAAGAGGTTGCTCCTCAGGAGACCATTCCCATCATCCTCTCCATCGGGGCGTTGTTAACAATAGCCTGAGCAAGCGGAGGCCCCATAAGCGCAGGAATAGCTAGGGTTGTCTTCTGGACATACTTTCCGAGGTAACCCCACTAGATAAGTTCCTTGATGGCATGCTTTAGGCTGTAGCAGTGGTCGGTGTCGTGGCTGTAGTTCCGGTGGAAATAGTAGTAGTGACTTTTATCGCGAGGGAGGCCTTTCTTCATAGGAGGAGGGCGTTGGAGATATGGCTTGCCCTTGATCTCCATAAGAATGTGAGAGCGGAGGGCAAGAAGAGGTGTGAGCTCGCTTTCCCTAGGGGCGAGGCTTTGATGCTTGTGGTCTGGTCGGCACGGTGGCTCGAGCTTCCTGGGGCGAGAGGATCTGCTTGGCTCAGGTCGGGTGGACCTCCGATTGGAGCCCCGCTTAGACTCCCGACGGGTGAAGTCGGCTTCATCCGCGTAGATGTACTTTTGTGTACGGAGCAGGAGGTCAGAGTAGGAGCTGGGTGGCTTCTTATCTAGAGAAAAAGTAAAGCAGGAGGAGAAAAGTCCCTGCTTTAGCGCCAGAGTCGCCACCGTGGCATCCAAATGATAAACTTCAAGGGCAGCCGTCTTGAAGTGGGCCACAAAATCCCAAGCGACTCCCTTTCCTTCTGCCGTATGGAGAAAAGGCTGTCTGTGACCCGCGGGATCCTCCGACAAGCATCAAAGTGCACCAAGAATTCCCTTTCTAGCTCTCAGAAGGAATCGATGCTGTGCGAGGATAGGTAAGAGTGCTAGGCGCAAGAAACCTTCCGCAAGTGGCAGGGAAGGCTTTGCATAGGAGGGCGTTAGTAGCCCCTTGGACTTGCATGAGAGCCTTGTAGCTCTCGAGATGATCGAGGGGATCCATCGTACCCTCGTACGGATCTAGCTGGGGAGTCAGAATCTGGAGGGGATGGGTTCGTCCAAAATTCGGCAAGTGTAAGGAGGTCGAGTGTCATACTCTTTTGCGTCCGGCTGGTTATTGACTTTTTTGGTGAGTTCCTTCAGCTGCCGATGGTACTTGTCCAAGCGTTACTCTGCCTGGCGGTTAATGGTTGGTATCTTCTTTGGTGGCCTAGAAGATGATGAAGAAGAAGAAGGGGAGGAGCGCGGGGGGTGGTGCTTTCGCTTTGGCTTTTCCTGGCATCGAAGCTCTGGTGAAGACTCGCTCGGGCTGTGAGCAGGGGAGCGTGACCTCTTAAGGGGCTCCCGACGGTGCCTTCTGAGAGAGGCACGATGGTGGCCAGCCTCCCGACTGGGAAATCTTCCCCACGCAGACTACTGACTAGCCAGAGCAGCAAGTGGTGGTGCAGGTGGAAAAGGTTGATGTTGGGTGGCCACAGACCGCTGCTCCTGGAGTCCATGGATCATCGCCGTGAGAGTTTGGACTTATTGGGTGAGTGCGGCCAGCTGCTCAGCTTGAGCGGCCGCGATTGGTGGCGCGAGAGTAGCCGAAGGATTAGCAACAGGGAGGTTGGCCTCTTGTTGTTCCGCTGGTTGAAGGTGTCCTCCAGGACAACTGGCAGAGGCGTCTTGAGCACGCGTCACCATCATTGTTGATGAAGAGGGAGAGGAGAACTCGCAAACAAGTGTTATAGAGCTCATCTTTTCGCCTGCCCCCCTATCTGGCCTGCCAATCTGTTGACGCTCGATCACTAGAACTGGACGTTGGAAAGAAACTCCATATGCTGGTGCAATCCTCTCTGGAGCGAGTGGCCTGCAAGAAGTCCCGGAACCGGAGGAAGCTCCGGTGGAGACCCTCCGACGGTCAAGTTAGCAACCGAGATCACAGCAGAGGGGGAGCTCAAAAGAGGCTCCCCTCGAAGAGAAGAAGGCTCTGAGGTTCGGAGTATCTTCCTCTGTGGCAAAGTGTGTAAGCAAATGTAAGTATGACTGTGGGATGCTTATACCTTTGTTCTGAAATCTCTTACCCTTTTTATAGACCTTCGGTATCTGCTTGGGGATTAGTCACGTGGAGTTCCATGAAAAGGAATGTCTATTAGGATAATGGTGATTACATGAATAGAAGTTGGTCGGTGGGCTTTGTCCCATCGAGCGCATGGACCTGACGGTTGGTGGGGCCTGGTCCCATCAACAGCGTGGGTCAAGCGGTAGGTGGACCTGACTGCATCAGTCTGCACAAGTCAGATGGTAGGTGGGTATGGCTGTGTTAGGCAGCGCGGATCAGGCAGTAGATGGGCTTGGTAAGGACCGCTGGAGACCGACTTGGAAGAGTCAAAGCTGTTGGGGGCCGACTCAGAGGAGTTGGGATTGGCTTGGAGGAATCGGGGCCGCTGGGGACCGACTCGAAGGAGTCGGGGCCGGCTTGGAGGAGTCGGGCTGCTAGGGACCGGCTCGGAGGAGTCGAGGCCACTGGGGATCAGCTCGGAGGAGTCGAGGCCGGCTTGGAGGAGTCGGAGCCGCTGAAAACCAACTTGGAAGAGTCGGGGCCACTGGGGGCTGACTTGGAGGAGTCGAGGCCGACTTGGAGACCGACTTGAAAGAGTCGGGGCCACTGGGACCGACTCGGAGGGGTCGGAGCCGACTTGGAGACCAATTTGAAAGAGCCGGGGTCGTCTTGCGGGCGCATAACCATCAGCTTCCGTTCACGCCGTCGGCCAGCTTTGTCGTTAATACTCACGTGCCACTATCAGCTACATCACTTCTCATCAGACAATTTTGGTGCTTTAACATGGTTTTAAAACTTTATTCTGGAAGGAGACACCATGCCATGTTTTCTTCTGATTGTTTTGCACTTGGTGGCTGGAGGGTGGTGCCTTTTATCCTCAAGTAAAAACTTTCTTACATCATGAAGTTTGATTTGGGATGCAATCCAAGCTGGTAAAACTGATGCATCTTTTAGTGATGTTAGTTTTTAAGTATTTTCTCCTGCCTCTTGCATTACAATATCGTTGGGACTTTGGACAATGCTTGATGTTCATGGTTATGGTAGTTACTGTTGCACTCCCAAATTGAACATTAGAGCATTCTGTTGGGCTGGGTTTGCTAGCTTCAAAATCTGTGGATGCCGCCAACTAATTGAGAACTGAGAACAAGAAAATGCTCATCCATATTCCAACTTGAGAATTTTTTCTGAAGCATGTGTATTGACAAAGTTACACTCATGCCTGAAAGGAAAAATAATACTGATAAAAGATCAAAGTTTCACGGTATGCAGACTTTGGTGACATTAATATAAATGGAAGGTTGTCTAATTGGTCTCCAGGCTTGCATTATTTATTATTTGGTAAAAGAAAATGAAAATGAAAACTAAAGGTGCTTTAGATCAGCAATAATCCATCTTAATAATTTAATATTATTATGCATACTATCATGTTTAACAATTGGATACAATGATCTAAGAAATAATATTTGTTCTCGATAATCTAAGATTATTACAAATAATAATAATTTGATTTTTATATAAAAAATAAATATTTAAAATTATCAAGGTTCAATAGTTTCAGATCATACTCTTCACTTGCTTTAAATTCTTTCATCCTGATCTACGTTCAATAATTTAAATTCTCTCATCCACCCGTACACAATTTTATATATATTAGCATATAATATATTGCACAATATCATCTAATATAATAAAAAAGTATTGTCAAGGTAAATAAAAAATGGTAGTATTGTATTTTTGATGATTTAATTATTCAATATATTATTATTAAAAATATAAAATTTTTGATAATATTATATTATTATGATTCAAAAACTAAGTATTCTTGGACCTCAAGGACAGCCTTCAAACTTCTATGCCATCACCACTTTCAAAGAGAAGATAGCGATCGATGAAGCTCGTTTGTCTATTCTATTTTTTAAAAAATATCTTTATGCACTGTCTTCGAAGCATGAAGAAGTATATTGGGCATGCGCATTGATCGTGCGCTCATGCGATTGTGCATGCTATGATTCATTAGGTCGTAGTATGTGAGATGCACATCTTTATACGCTGAGATGGTGCATAAAGACTTTTTTTTTTGTTTAATTCAGGCAACCTGGATATTCCTCAATTGGTGCCCTCTATCATGAATTATAATCGCAGTGCTCCCAGCTACCATTATCTACTGTGATTTCGTGCAACAACCCACAAACCAATTGATGCCCTGAACTAGGTTATAGAAATAAATAAATGGAGAGAATGATAATCATTTCTATGTTCTTGAAGTCAGTGGTCAAAGTCAACAATGCTGCTGTATTATGGAGCAGTGATCTTTTTTTCCATGCGGGACCCACTAATTGGGTAACCCCTGCCAAAAGTCAAAGTCAAGATAGGCCAACCACTGCGATAGATTGCGGCGGGACGCGGCTTGGTTGCAAGACTTACAAAAAAAAAAAAAACTAAAAAACAAAAATACCAGTTGAGCGGATGTGCAATTTGGCATTACATTCAAAGCGCGTTTGATCCACCGGACTAAAGAGGAATATTTTTTTTCATATTTTGTAACATCCCAAGGACAACTGATTTAATTAATTTTATTAATCAGTTAAAAATACATAATTCAAAAATTTAAATAAAAATTAATAAATACTAAATTAATTTAAATTATAAACACACAGCATCTTATTTTTTATTCAATATGCAACTATTTTTGAAACTTTTGATGGTCCAACGCCATAATGAAATTTTACTATTATTACATGAGTAATTTTTTTTTCTTACTAATTTTTATATATTTGAATCGATTCTAATATCATTTATAATATTTTACCTATTAATTTATATAACTTCGTTGATAGAATGAAACCATGCGGTTCTTAAACACGAGTGAAAGTTAATAAATAATAAATAAATTTAAGATATAAGTACATAATTTTTTTTAATTAAAATTATTTTTGAAATGTTACATATTTATTATGAATAGAATCACAAGATCACTGCAATTAAGGAATACAGTTACTATTCTATTTTTTTTTGCCCTTTCTGTAATATTATATAATACTGATATGATTGTTATAACTAGAAAAATATATGTATAAGCTAGCTTAATTCTCTAATGATAATTTTATCCCGCCGTTCTTCCTTCCATCTGCTACCAAAATCTCTAGACCAAACTTGCCGGCAAGTTCCGAAAGATTCACAAGGTCACATGCCTACAGTGCCCCGGCCCCTTCGTGTTTGACTTCAAAGTTTCCAACTCATTCGTCCATGGGGGTATCGTATCCTGGCGTTGCCTGGAATCTCTCTTCCTTCTAAAGCAAGAGTTATAAATTACACCATGAGCGATCGAGTTGAGTGAAAGAAACCATCTTGCGAGCTGGAATGGGTAGACCTCAGCCTAGCAATGCCCAGCCTGCGGCCGTGGAGCCTGGCTTCGGCGGCGAGGCTCAGCATGCCACGGACTCTCCGGCGCCGTACCCTCCGACGGTGCCATACCCTCCGCCGTGGAACAGTGAGGCTCCGCAGCACCGGCCGGAGGTCTCTGGTGGCACTCCGGCACCATGCCCTCCTCCGGCAGCACCATATCATCCACCGGCTGCCATGCCACAGAAATTTACCGTTGCCACTGGCACTCCGGTGTCGTTCCCTCCGGCAAGGCCTGCCACACCACATCACATGAATGTTGGTGGGTCTCCAAATCAATTGAAGGTTGGAAATCCGTGGACATCGGGACTTTTCGACTGCGACCAGAATTCGATTAATGGTAACACTCTCCACTTCTTGATCCACTGTTTTGTCTGTAAGCATGGTTCATCCACACAGCACTACGGCAACAGAGGTAGAAAAAAGATCATGATTTTCTTCCATTTCTGAAGCATTACACCTCGCACCCATGTCGTAGGAATGGATAGGATGGACTGGCCAACCAAATCTGTGCCTAGAAATTAACATTGAAGTTTAAACCATGCCGCCTGACCTTTTTCTATGGAAAAAGTTGATATTTTGGTATATAGATTTCTTGTAAGATTTGTTTATCGATCTATTTCTGTCCCTTTTTTTTTTTTATTGCAGCTGCGATGACGGCCTTCTTCCCCTGTGTCACCTACGGGCAGATTGCTGAGATTTTGGACGAGGGGCAAACCAGTGAGTAAAATTAAGCAAATAGCATTCAAGTTCTAAGCAAGTTTAGGAAGAATTCTTTTCTCTCTGTTTCAAAAGAAAAGGATTTTACAAAGACAACTCACAGCAGTTCTTGGATGCCTTGTTCTCCTGGATTTTGTTTAAAAATTTGTCAAAATAAAATAACGAAACTACCTACTACTGTTGGAAACATGAGGAAAACAAATGGAAAGAGCTTGCAGAGTTTTTAAAGATCAGACTTATTCATCGTTTTTAGATTTGAACATATTATCAATATAATACTCAGCATATAGAATTAATTTATCCTAAGTTCATAAGCTTATAGTCAAAACATTAAACAAAAAAAAAAAAAAAAAAATCTGTGTGCACAAAACATATAGATTGTATTTCAGTTTTTGGAAAACTCCTACAGAACTTGGACAAAATATTCAAAGAAGTTCAAGAATTATCAGAGAATTACTACTTTGTACCAATTGCCACGTATAAGGAAGAAATGAGTGATTTGAGAGAAAGGCATGGGAAATATATTATCTTAGAAATACTTTATTACACATTCCTGGATTTATTATTTTGGGAAAATAGATAACTATGCTTTCACTGAAATATTGGGATGATGGGCCAAATCAGAATGAGCCCTGTGCCCCTACCATTAGTTTCCAACAGAGCGAAAGCAAAAGGAAAACAGAAAACCTTCACTGATGCAAGCCTATGAGCATACTCCCTGCAAATTCTTTGAGTCCATATCTCGTGTTTATTTTTTATTGATAAAAAGAAAAAATTATACTGATATATTTTAAAAAAAGAACAGTTTCCATATAATACAATACAATAGTTTATGTGATGTTATACCTCCCTATGCTAATCTGCACGTTTTCTTTTTTATTTCTTCCAATGTAAATCACAAGTTCCCAATTCTAGGAAAACATCATGGCAACTCTTAGACAATTAATTGCCCCAAGTTTCACCATGATGTATTGGTGCTTCCACATTCACACTTGATATAGTAGTACTCAAACTGCCTTCTTAGATGCAGTCTTACCTCCTATATATGCCCAAGAAGTACTACTGTTTTAGTTAAATTTTCTTATTACGCTTTGATATTGTTAAATCCTGTCGTTACCTTTGAAATCTTGCATTCTTCGAAGACAAAATGATTTCTCACATCTTGTTAAATCTTTACGCATGAAAGTGAAATGAAAAACAATTACGGAATATATCAGAAAGAAAGAATTATCTCAACTAAAGTGTGCCTCAAATGTAAAAGATCATCCAACCTACCACAATATCAGCTTATCTCAACTAAAGTGTGCCTCAAATGTAAAAGATTATCCAACCTACCACAATGCACCTACCACAATATCAGCTAGGATTTGGAGGTTGTATGTCAATGCGTCTGCACATCACTTATCTACTTCACCACCCTCCATGTATATTAGGGCTATTCACTCCACTGATTGTTGTTATGTAATCACTTCTTCGGAACAAAATCAGCATAGAACCTATTACAACAATGTTGCTTCAGAAACTACCACATTATGTATGATTTCCATGGGTGTCTCCATGTGCTGAAACTTAGCGATCACAAGTAAGAAGCCTTATCCCATATACTTAGGGTCAAATTTGTTACTCTTTTTACCAATTATGGATGCTACTTCCCCATTAACTAAAAGTAAAATCTATGTTGCTAACTAGATTAAGAATTCCTTGATGTACATGGATATCATTGAAATGTTCGGCGACATAATCCGATCACAGCTACCTATGCTTTCATTTCCTTTGTTATTATTCATGAGGCTGAATGTTTTGTAGGTTGTACTCTGGGCAGTTTCATGTATGGTTGGCTGTTACCAGTACTTGCCTGCTCTATTTTGGGCACCAGTAACCGAAGAAAGCTAAGACTCAAATACAACCTGGTCCAGGCTCCAGCCGAGGATTGCAATGTCCATCTCTTTTGTCCATGCTGTGCCCTTTGCCAGGAATATAGGGAGCTTAAAAACAGAGGAATTGACCCTTCAATAGGTAATCATAACCTTTCTCTTCTCTGAACCATATGCATTCACTGGTGATGGCTAAGAAATCTCAATGATAATATTATCCAAATATCCACATGAAGAAAGGACCTAGGCCAACTTCCCCAACTGCCTTGTCTTTAATCATTCTCTTTCCACTGATGCATGTTTCAAGTAGTATTTCATGTAACAAGGTTGCTAATTGTGTTATTTGTTCTTGTTGGCAGGTTGGATGGGTTACCTTGCTCAGCAACAAGAAGCAAGCATGGTCCCTCCCATGGTACAATCCATGAGGCAGTGAATCCCATGAAACATATTAATGAGTGGTTGTTTTATTTGATCTTTCTTGTAGTGTGGTTTTATTTTTTCCTTTTCTCAACTTTCATCCTACAGTTCAAGTATTTATAGATCAGTTACAAGGTGTTGGTTATGTATTTCCTATCAAATTTCTGGATGGAAATGACTTTAAATTGGTTGTTTGCTGTTTAGCAATTCAGTTCTCAAAATCTTGCCCTTCTACAAATTCTGAGTATTCTGGAGTCAGAATTTGCTTACTTTGATTGAGTTCATTCTTGTTCCCTGCATCTGTTCAAGTGGCCATTGGAAGTTTAAATACTAGAAATTTTACAAATTTTGTTAACATCGCACTCCTATGACCCAAACTACGGTTTATTTGTCTCATTATATCTGTACCTTGTCCTGCATTATATATTACCTCTAAATTGATTGCATCTCATTCAATATGATCAATCTCCAACATCCTTGCATTTTCTAGACTCCATCTATCATTTTAAATTTCCCCTCTCCTACTTCTTGTCATGAAAGAGTTGTAGTTTCTGGGGCATGCTTTTTTATCTAGTCTGAGGACATGTATATCTGGTTTTTTTACCTATAACCTTCATAAATTATGTGTAGATACTTTTGGTTTGTGCATCATATGCTTCTACCTTTTGCCTTCTGATCTCAGTCTAGCTTTATGAAAGTAAGTTCCATTAAATATTCATATACTATCTTGACATGGTTTGATCTTTAAAAGGATCCATATCACATTATACCTTCTATATTCCTGTAACAATGCTGAACTATTTACCGTTGCATGCATCTCTAAGAAAATAGCTAGAGAGAACAGGACATATATAACATATAAAGGTAAAGTATGTTCAGTTCTTACAACAACAAAAATACTCCTTCCATATAAGCATGGGAAAAAAAAGGTTCCTCTGGCCACAAATATAATGAATTGTTTAGTTGGGAGAAAAGCAATGGCACTGTTAGATGAAATTTATTCATTTCCCAATAAAGTCCATATTGAGATGAAATGGAGAACAGAGCCAAAAAAAAAAAAAAAAAAAACTTGTGGTTCTATCCAGGTTAAAATATCTTTCTGAAATGAAATGGAAAAAACAGAAACGTAAATCTCTCAGACAATGTCATTGGGGACACTCAGTTTTCTTACAAGGAGGTGGGGATGGTTATTTGTCATGACTCTGAAAACTAGAAGAATGCTATTTAAATAAACTGATGTAAAGAAGATTCACTTATATTTATATCCAAAACAATGAAGCTGCATCATTGTATGCACAGCACCTTTCTGCTTTCTAAGTTCTTTATGCTAACGTAACAACAATTAGTTGAAATGCTCCATGAATTTTGGTGACCATATGATTAAAACTCTTTCGAAGTTCAAATGGATACCATTTACTTTGTGGATATGTGATCAAGGTTTTAAATTACATGAGATGAACCACTCCAGATTTTTATCGAGTGAGACGTACTACTGTACGTCTCATCCTGGTGGCACTTTGAACAAAGTGTGTCCCAACACTTGAGATGTTCATTGAAACCTAAAATCATGAATATAATCACTGACGAACCTAGATTATCAGCATTCAGCGAGATAGTTGCTCTGAAAATGTTAGAAGAACAAGATATACGTACTGATGTGGTTAAGCAAGATTACTTCTATGGTGCAAGATTTAGAAAGCGAGAGGCTCTTGTAATGAGTGATCCACTAGGTATAGTTTTTAAGATGCATCAAAGAAAATAAAATATTTAAGATACCAAAAAATGGCAATATATTCCGATGATAAAAAAGAAGGATTAAAAATAAAAATTGCAGAAAAAGATGGCAGTATGGGACGAACTAAACTAAGAAATACCATACGTCACTTTTTTAATTTACGGATGGAAAGAACTATTTTACAGTGCATGGTTGATAAAAAGAACAATATATAATGCGCGACATCAATGATGCCATCCCATCCTTTTTTTTCAAAAAGTTAAACGAAAAAAAATATGAAGAATTTTTTATTAATAGATAGAGAAGTAGCTTCAGCAAACTACCAGTCTACAATAAAACCAACGGATTTTCTACACGAATTCCATGCTAGATTAAAGAATGCGCAACCCACGATTGCTATCTCTTCTTGTATGATTCAAGAATAGGCTCAACTCAACTCAATTTAATGAATTTAAGTCTTTTTTAACTAGGAACAGTAATTTTTTTTTTTTTTTCTATTTGACCGTTTATCCAACTGGTACCATTTCTAATAAGCAAAAAAATCCACTATATAAATAGCTTAACAGGTACAAAAATTATTTATTTAACGGCTAAATGGGTAAATAGCTCGGGAACGGTATCCTCCACCATGTCTCTATCCCCATTAACTTTAATATAATATAGTTAAATTTTAAATATATATATATATATATATAAATATTAAAAATTTAAAATAAATAAAAAAAATATACTAAAAAACTTAGTAAAACACGTTTGAATCTCTCTGTCATTTGTTTTTGAGCTTTCAGTAAACTATAAATTTAATAAAATAAATTTATTTTTTATGTAAATGGTCAAACGGGTACCCGTTTACCTAGCCGGGTATCCCTATTTCCGTTCCATTAACTATAATGGCTTAACGGGAGAGAACAGAAAGATTTTTTCTAATGGGGATGGAGACCGGTAAAGGCCGTCCCGAGCTATCTCGGACCATTGTCATCCCTATTTCTTATTACATAAGTTCGGCTTCTACCTTTTTTTACTTTGCTCTATTTAGGACTAAGTTGGACGAGAATGTTTTATCCTTTACATATTTTAATTTAATAAATTTATATTTTTAAAAAATTAATAAAATTTTATGTTGACTATCAACTATCTAACGCAATTTTTCTTTATCCGAGCAGTGGAGTTATCGAAGGTAGTGTTTGGATGTCCTATTCCTAATTGGAATAGGGCCTTATTCCATGCAATTCCTTCAAACGGGTATAAAAAAGGTGGTGGGCCCCTTAGGAATTGGTATTTTGGTTAAACGTCCTTATTCTAGAATTTGTATTCCATGCTCCCCCATGAAATAGCCCTATTCCTATTTACCATATTCCAAGGACAGTGGTTGGAAAAAAAATTGACTATTACCCTCTTTATCGAAAAAATTCATGATATTAAATATAAAGAAGAAAAAGATGTAGTCTTAGCTAACCGTTACTAATATATGTACATAATAATTTTCACTATAAAATGGTAATGTATAATTCATTTTTCTCTTGCTAACTGTTACTAATATATATACATAACATGCAAACTTTTAATAGATCATAATAATAAATTAATTAATAAAAAATAATTTATTTAAGTAATTATATTAATAAATAAATTGATAATCCATTTTTTCTTATCATTTGGTCAGTGGTATTTTTGATATTTTTAAAAAATATTCATCTATTCCTAATGAAATACGGGCTTATTCCCATATCATTCAAACACCATTTGAAATAACATTGCATTAATTGTACTAAAATAAGATAAAATACCAGATTTCAAATCAAATAAAAATCTAAAATAAAAAAAAATAAATTATTTTTTAAAAAATATATTACTATTTCTATAACAACGTTTTGGCATTCAAACACTACCAATGTGTCTTTCTATATGAAAACATAAATAACACTGCTTTAAGGTTCGTGCGTTCCGGTTCTCTGAAGATTGTTTCTAGGTCTGCTTTAAGATTAGTGCCTGCGGCACGGCTGTGTCCGATCTCCGGCGATCTTCTTCGGCTGGTCTTGGCTTCTTGTCCGACGATGGTGCCGCCGTCGAATGCCATTCCGGTGAGCTCGGATGGGAGAAAGGAGGGAGGAAAGATAGGGAATCACTTGCTGGGCAGTCGGTTTGAGTGGGTGTCTTCGTCTCCTTCTCCGGCGACTGTTTCCGAGCTTGTTCGTCTTTTTCGGATGTTGTCCAGGCCCCTATCCAGGCATTGGAGGTCGAAATCTTTGAGTGGGGATCCAAGGCTGTAATCGCTCGGAGCTTATCGCGATGGATTCCGCCTGAAGCCATCGTTCGGGAGCTTTGACGCGCTGGAGTTGCCGGCTTGATAGAGCCGATCAGCTTGGCCCACCGTCATGTTCTGCTCAGGTTCTCTGATCCAACAGCGAAATTGATGGTGCTCGGAAATCCCTGGGTTGTAAATGGGCAGGTCATAGCAATTGAGGACTGGAAGCCTGAATTCATCCCATCGGAATCGTCGTTGTCCTTTGCTCTTCTGTGGATACGGCTGTCGTCTCTCCCTATGAAATTCTGGACTGAGACCATGTTGAGCTCCATCCTTGCTGTTGCCGGAAGGTTTGTCTTCCTTGATTCGGCAACCAAGGAGAAGAAGCGTGGCGGTTATGCCCGTGCCTGCATCCAGGTGGACCTGAGGAAGCCGCTGCGGCCGGGGGTGAGGGTGCGCGATACAGGACTCCCCTTCTGGCAGCCATTTGTGTTCGAACATCTTGAAGGATTCTGCACCTTGTGCGGTGCTCTGCATCCGGCTGAGGGTTGTCCCTCTGATTCAGTGAAGACCCCTGATTCTTCTTCTCCACTGTATGGACCCTGGATGTCCGCGATCCAGCATCGGAGAACTCCCCAACCGGCGGCTGTGGACTCAGGTTTGAAGTTCCAGAAGGCTTCTGCATCATCGTCTTCCAACGTTGTTGATGGCTAGCAATTCTCGAAGAAGACGACTCATAGGAAGTTTCAAACCTCTGGTGCGAAGGGGTCTGTGGCTAGCTCCAGTGAGCAGCTGGGCGGTTTAGGTGTTGACATGGAGGGTTCCACTCATGGGCCCCCTGCAGGAGGCTCGGGCAATCAAGCTGTGGAGGAGGGATTGCAGGCTGTGAAGGGTGCGTGCCAATCCCTGTTCACTGTGCCGGTCCAGGCCGAGAGCTATGGGATGCCTGACAATTCTCTGAAGATTAAGCCATCCATTACTTCTGCTAATCCCTTTGCCCTCTTGGGATTTGATAAATGGGCTGGGAGGCCGAAATTTCGGAGGGAAGCTAATCCGGGGCCATTGAAGAGGGCCCGTCCGGTGGAATCACCAGATCCGAGGATTGGTCCTTTAGCCTCTAAAGGTAAAGGGAAAATCAATGATGCTGATAAACAAGGGTTGGATCCCACTTTCACTTTTTCCGCATCGCTGAAGGTACCGAAGGAGGTCGGGGCTCTGGCTGCTCAAGGGTCCCTAGTGACCCAAGCTTCGGATGTTCAGCCCCCAGGTGCCTGTGCTGAGGTTTCGCAGTTGCTTCCCCCGGAGCATCGTTCCCATGACGATGTTGTCTGTCTACTCAAGAAGGCCATGCAGGTTGAGGTGGACGGTGTTAATATGGACAGTCAGGTCCAGGTGACTCAGGCAGGAGGTCCTATTGATAGTAGTCCTCCTAATACTGAGATGATTGGTGATCGGTGGGCTCTCCCCGATCTAAATGAAGATTATTATATGGAATGTTAGAGGAGCTTTGAAACCATCGTTTTGCTCCTCTTTTGGGAGGCTCATGCAGCTTCATAAATGTGATATATGTGTTTTGCTGGAGACTCGGCTGTCAGGGCAGAGTTTGGCCCGTGTCAGGAGACAGATATCTAGATCGTAGTCTTCCTATGCTATAGAGTCTGATGGTTTATCTGGTGGCATCTTGGTCTTATGGCGTGCTGCTGACATTAGACTTGAGGGTTTTCACCAGTGCAGGCAGCAGGTGGCTATGGTTATCTCGGAGGGATCATCGACCCCCTGGCTTCTTTCTGGTATCTATGCGAGTACTGACTTCAGAGTCCGTAGTGTTCTCTGGGATGAGCTCTTGTCAGTGCTTACTCAGGTTGTTCCTTTCCTGATTGATGGGGATTTCAACTGTATTACAGGAGCCAATGAAAAAAGAGGTGGTAGGCAGTTTGTGGAGTCTTCGGGCATTTCTGAGTTCCGTTCTTTCATTGCATCTGCAAATCTTTTGGACTTGGGATTTCAAGGGGCTCAATTCACTTGGTGCAACAATCGTCATGGGTCTGCTAGAGTGTGGGAAAGATTGGATAGGGCTTTGGCCACTGCTAAATGGCTTCAGCTTTTTCCCTCCACCACTGTCTCTCATCTGACCAGGATCACCTCTGATCACTGCCCTATTCTTATATCTACTAATGTGGATGATCAGCGCCGAGCTCAATTTAAATTTGAGAAATTCTGGACTTCTTATCCTGCTGCCTGGTCCCTTATTTCTCAAGTTTGGCATATTCCTGTCAGAGGTAATGCCACTTATCGCATGTCTCGCCGGTTGGAACTTGCCAGGCGTAGACTGTCCAGATGGAATCGGGAGGAGGTTGGTGACATCTTTAGACGAGTTGAGGAGGTGGAGTATGTTATTGCTTTCTTCAGGATAAGGAAGACCGTCTTGGCTATCTTCAGGACTCTGATCTGGCTACTCTTCGTTCCAGTCTTGGCCTCCACCATTCCCTTCTTCGTCAGCAAGAGACCTATTGGAGGCAACGATCCCGGATTCAGTGGATCAAGGAAGGTGATCAGAACACTAGATTCTTTCATCAGATCACCTTAAAGCGCCGAGCGGCTAGTCGAATTCGGTGGTTTATTGATGATTCGGGGAATGTTCAGGAATCCACTCTGGGCATTTCGAACCAGCTTTTCCGGTTTTTTCGTTCTCGGTGGACTGAGCTCTCTGGGGACGGCTCCTCTGTGTGTCCAGTGGCATCCCCCTTTAAGGTCTCGGTGGCTGAGAACGTGGCCCTTACCAGTCCGATTACTTCAGAGGAGATTCGGCTGGCCTTTTGGAACCTTGGCCCCGATAAGGCCCCTGGTCCGATGGGTTTCCTCCTCTCTTCTTTCGGCATTATTGGGCTATAGTGCGTCAGGATGTTGAGCAGGCTATTCAGCTTATTTTTATGACCAGGTCGATTCCTTTGGAGTGAATAGGACTCTTGTTACTTTGGTGCCGAAACGCCACGATGCTTCTATGCCGCACCACTTTCGGCCTATCAACCTGTGTACGACCTTATATAAGGTGTGTGCTCGGCTTCTGGTCTCTCGGCTCAGGGTGGTGATTCCTCGTCTGATCTCTCTTGAGCAGGGGCTTTCTTGGCTGGTCGGTGTATTTCTGATAACGTCCTGTTAACTCAAGAGGTAATGCATGATCTTCATAGAGCCCTTAGTCGCCAGTGTCTGATGGTTGTCAAGTGGACATGGAGAGAGCTTATGATAGAGTGTGTTGGGATTTTCTTTTTCGTTCTCTTCAGGAGTTTGGGTTTGATGAGATTTTTATTGCTTGGATCAGGGCTTGTGTTCATCGGCCGTCCTTCTCTATTATTATTAATGGTGGTCAGACGGACTACTTCCACTCTGCGGTGGGTCTTAGGCAGGGATGTCCCCTGTCCCTATTCTTATTTATTCTATCTGCGGATGCCTTATCTAGACCTTTTCACCAGGCCCAGCAAGCTTCTCTCCTAGATTTTTACAGTGCTGGGCCTCAAGGGCCATCGTTATCTCATTTGCTGTTTGCTGATGATTGCATATTGATGGGGAGGGCTACTACTAGCAATGCTTCTGCTTTTGCTTCAGTGATCCAGTCTTACTGTAGGGCTTCTGGTCAGAAAGTTAATAATGCTAAATCCATGATATCTTTTAGTCCGAAGACTAAAACTTCTATTCGGGAGTCTATTATGCAAATTTTGGGTATTTCCGCTCAGGCTGATCACCTTTCTTATCTGGGGGTCCCTATTACGGGAAGGCGGCCACGCTGCTCGGATTTCACCGATCTGGAGCGCCGTGTTCGTGATCATTTGGATGGTTGGCAAGTCTCTGGGTTATCTATGATGGCCAGGCTTACCCTCATCCGATCTGTTCTCACTGCTCTTCCTCTCTATATCCTTTCTAATGCAGCTATTCCGTTATCCTGCTTAAGAAGGATGGAGAGATGGTTCAGAGATTTTCTATGAGGCTCTATGCAGGAAGGCCATGGGATTCACTTGCGAGCTTGGGATTCTGTTTGCAGGCCCTTATCGGAGGGCGGGCTTGGGATTCATTCCCTTATTATCAAAAAAGAGGCGCTGATTGCTAGGCACGCATTGAGATTCTTGCTAGATCCTGGATGCTTATGGAGTTCGTTCATGCGTGCCAAATACGGTGATTGGTCCTCCCAGAGTCAGCCTCAGTCTATTCGTACCAGCTCTTTCTTCTGGAAAGAGGTTTGTCATCATGCTCCAACTGTTCTTAGACGTACGTCGTGGATGATTGGTAATGGCACCTCTGTGGATACCCTTAGGGATACATGGTTGGCTGATTCCCCGTTGATTCGATGGCCCATCTTTGTCAGTTCTGACATCCCTACTGGAATGAGAGTCTCTGACCTTATCATTCAGGATCACAACGCCTGAATGGCCCCCTTATTGACTCTTTATTTGGTGCGGAGCTTTCCCAGCGCATTCTCTCTATCCCTCTTTTCCATGATCACACTGCGGATATTAGATTATGGAGGAGGTCCTGCTTGACCCGTGCGCCCATCCGGGACTTCATGCAGGATTACAGATCTCAGTCGGGGTACATGATGGATGGGTCCTGGATTTGGAGGCTTCCCATCCACCCAAGAGTTTGCCTATTCATCTGGAAGATGGCTTGGGATTGTCTTCCTACGTGTTCCCTGCTTTCTGGGAGGGGCATGGCGATCTCTCCTACCTGCCCATTATGCGGTTCTGGGGTCGAGACTGCTGACCATGCTATATTTTCCTGTGCCAGAGTGAGATCGGTATGGAAGATTGCGGGTTACAGCCTGTGGGGTGAGAATAGTGTTCAGTGCTGCACCTCCTTCCTTACGATGATTCGTCGGGACACCAGACGGAACTTTGGTCGTTCCAGCTCCTTGGCTGCCTATATTGCTTATCAGCTTTGGTTATCCCAGAATCGTCAAATTTTCTCTGATGTTTATGATCCTCCTCATCGGATTGTCAGGACTGCTCAGTCTCTCTCAGATGAGTATATTTTCCATCAGTCTGCCTTTGACTCTGACAGCTCTATCATCTGGAGTTCCCCTGCTGCCCCTGCAGCGCACCGGCATACGGTCTTCATCTCTTGGGAACCTCTTCCACTAGGGTTTGTCAAAGTCAATTTTGATGGCAGTGTTCGTGGTCGTCTGGCGGGTTTGGCTTTTCTTATCCATGGGCCTGATGGTGCTTTGGTTGCGGCTGGCGGTTTTGGCATCCTCGACCTCTATGTACCGGCTACTGAACTGCATGCGGTGTGGGCTGGTATTTCCTATGCCATACGCAGTCTAGGTATTCACAGGCTTATTATTGAGGGTGATTCTATTACTGTGGTGCGTTGGCTCCGCTAGGATCTGAGCGTTCCTATTCTGTCCAACCTGATGTTATGTGACATTCGGTCTATGCTTCACCAGGCTGATACTGTTCAGACTCGACACATTTATCGGAAAGCGAATTCAGCGGCTGACTGGATTGCTGCCCGAGTTGCCCATCATTCAGGGCCGTGGTGCTGGATACCGGGTGATCCGTGCCCGCCTGTGCTTGCTCAAATTTTATATTCGGATAAATTGGGGTTGACTCAATCTAAATTGGTGTGATCATCCATTTGTAACAAAAAAAAAAAAAAAAAAAAAAAAAAAAAAACGCTACCAATAAGCTAGCAAGCATGAATGCTCTAAATCTTTCACGATCGTGCCAATGTTTATGAGATCTTCTATCATAAAGTCCGAGCTTGGTGGTGGCTTGAAAGCGAAAGGCAGCGACATGCCGCAGTAGTACGCGACTCCTCACGAACCGCAGAGTAAGCGACTTGGCACGAGAGGGAAAAAGAGGGAGGAGACCCGCTCCCCACGGAATGGCGATGGATGAGCGAGAGAGGGCGGCTAGGGAATGGCTGGAGGGCACCATCGCCAAGAGCCAGACCGAGGAAGCTGGCGGCAAGGCGGTGTGGAAAGGCGGCTTCTTCGACGCCCTCTCCCTCTCAGGCCTCCGTATCTCCCTCGCCGAGGCCGGCCGAGCCCTCTGCTCCTTCCGTGTCCCGGCCCACCTCACCGTTAACCCTCTTGTTCCTCTTTTTATTTATTATTCCCCTCACCTCGTCTCCTCCGTCTCTTTCCTAACAATATCGAAATCTCGCGCAGGATAGGGAGGGGAATTGGCAGGCGGGGGCGATCGCGACGATGATGGACGACGTGGGGGCGGCGGCCATCATGACCACGGAGGGCCTCATCAAGATCTCCGTCCAGTTCGACATCTCCTACTTCTCCCCCGCCCGCGCCAACGTACGCACGTCTTCCCTTTTGTTTTGCTACGTCTTTGTAACCCAACAACCATTTCCGATTGTTACTGTCGTCGTGATTATTCTTGGGAGCAGGAAGAGGTGGAGATCGATGCTCGGATAGTGGAGCACAAGGAGGGAAGGAGGCTGACGGCGGTGGTGGTGGAGATCCGGAAGAAGGGGAGCGGCCAGTTGGTGGCCGTGGGAAGGCAGTGGATGACTTCCAGTCGCCCCTTTCGTAGCAATATATAGCGATTTTATTGTTATATTAGCGTCCCAGCTCTCTTATTAGTACCAGAGCGAGCTAAGCTGCTGTCCAATAACGGAGGAGTTCATGTTCTCTGACGCCCCCTTAATGGAAAATTAGAGCATGGTAAGTGTTTGTGTTTTTGCCCTTGTGATTGTAGCCTGGGTGGGATAGCGAATGATGTGGTCATCGTCTATTGGTTGGAGACGGGCTTTTTGCTAAATTGTCTTCGTTTGATTATAATCCACCATATTTTCTTAATTAAAGGGAAAGAGTTATTGAAGGAACAATGAAGACTATCACTGACTTTGATCTGAGTTTTGGTAGTATGTGTTGAATCTTGTTTATCTGAATCAACTCTTATTGATAACTTTTGACAAAATCATTCAAAAAAAAAAAAAAAATCCAACCAGATTACAGACCTAATACGATTTTTATTTTTTTATTTTTTTTATAAAATAAAAGCGATGACACATGCTCCATTAAATTTTGGGGCTTTGTTTGTTGATGAAAACAAAGTAATGATTAGAAGCATATGGCCAGCAACTCATGGAAGATAAGAAATAGGTATTTTCTACCTTGCTTGCAAAATTATTCCCTACAAAGTTTTATTTAAACATTAACCATATACATTCACATTGCCTTTAGCTTCCATCATTTAAAAAAAAAAGAAGAAAAACATGCAGTAATACTGAGGAACATGCAAACAACTGAGCTGAAGAATGCACAGCATAGAGAATCAGAAGGGAAGGTTCTTGATCTGCACCTGAAATGGTTAATCCTGCTCCGAACTCTTCGATTCTTGCAGTCTACCTTACGGTCATCAACAAGGAGAGCAAACCTTTGTAAACATGTGCATGCTCCTTTTCCAGGGGGAGCTTCTAAATACGCCGCAAAAATTACTCTACATGCCCACAAGGAAATTCTTTTGCTCAGGAGCCCTCTATGCCACTTAAAAAAAAAAAAGGCATATTTATTCTCTAAAATATTTAAACCAAAATATCCCTTCTTGCTCAGTAGCCCCCTCCCCTGCCCTTCCCCTTTCCTGCCTCACTTCGATCAAAACACGTCAGATCCGACCATTTGAAGCTTGATTGAAGAGATTTTAACCTATAATCGAGCAATGGATAAGCAACTAGCAATTTTAGAAGGTTCTACAATCGCAAAGGTTGGTTTATATCCCCATCTCGAAATTTTTTTTTTCTCATTCGTGAGTTGATCGGCCCTGTGTGGTCGAACATATCAAATATGTTCGGCCCTGGTGGGCCGAAGAAATCTTCTGTTCGGCCCTATTGGCGAACAGAGAGTCTCTGTTCGGCCAGGGCCGAACAGAGACTCGGCTAAATAGGAGGAGGATGAAGGGGAGGGATAGTTTAGGTATTTTTTAATTTAGGGGGCTACTGAGTAATTTTGGGAGGCTATTGAGTAAAAAAAAGATAAATGGGGGGCTGGAAAAATTACGGGCCAAATAGAATTTCCCACCCACACTTAACCAAAAAACAAAATACCCAGTTTACCCAATAAACAATGGCCCTTTTGCCCCTGCAATTTCTCTCCATACCCATCCAAACAAAAAAAACCCGGCCCCTCCTCTCTCCCCAACGTTTCAACTGAACAAAACTTCCTCTGGCGGCAGCAATGGCGGCCCATCAGCCTCCCTCCTCGCCCGGTGAGTCCCTCTCTCCTCGCCCTTCGCCTTCCTTCCTCTTCCTCGCCCTCGCCTCCCTCACCTCTCGCTCTGTTCATGAGGGTCGAGAAGTGCCGCTTACCACTGCTGTGCCATGCCAATGCCGGAAAAGGAGAAGGAGAAGGGAAAAGGAAAGAAGAAGGGTTTGCAACAATGTCGGGTGGGTGGTGTGAGAGAGGGGGTGCAGAGAAAAAAAAAAGGAAGAGGGTTTTAAGGGGTAGTTTAGAAATTTTATTTTTTTAGGGAAGCTCTATTTGCATAGCAAAAATTGCTCTCTACACCTAATTTTTTAAAAAAAATTAATTTTCTAAACTACCCTTGAAACCTTCGAGAAAGGCGCCGGATTGATTGAGGAAGGAGGGGTGGATCGATCGGAGAAGGGAGGGAAAGCGAGAGGAATGCCGGAGTGAATGGGAAAAGAAGAGCTTGCCGAAGCAAATGGAAAAGGAGGTTCCGTCGGAGCCAATGGAAAAGAGAAGGGCTACCAGAGTAAACGAAGGGGGTTTCATCGGAGCGAGCGAACAGGAAAAGGGAGGCAATTTTTGCGTGCAAATAGAAAAGGGGGCAGGGTGGTGGGGTGGGGTTGTATTTAGAAGCTCCCTTTTCCAGGTTGCCCTTGTTCTATTGGTAAGAGCATGGGTGTAGGTTCTTGATCAAGGGTGTTAATTTAGACATGCTCTCAAACTCAGTATGAAATTAATTGGTTTGAATTAGGGGTGCAATTTAGGTCGGTTCAATCTGAACCTGGCCCGCCAAACTCGATTTACAGTAGTGTTTAAACTCATGTTTGTCAACCCAAACCCGAAAGATCAATTTAACCCAACCCAATTTGCAATTATCCGGGTTAGGGTTGACCGCAATCCGAACCCGAGATAACCGAACCGAGAGTTACCCGAATGGGGGTAGCTTATCGGCACTAGATTTTTGGGCGTTGAAGGCGCCAATCGGATCGGACGAATGGCAACTTGAGGGCGAGGAGGGCAAGGCCGTCAATCACAGGCGAGGAAAAGGATAAATATAAAGGCGGACCATCCCACATTTCGTTTCACTTTCGCTCCTCCTCTTATTTGTTTATGACACCTCCTCCTCTTCTTTGTTTCAAGTAAGACTTTTTTTTTAATACAATGTTAAAGCCCCGAGTCCAGCTATGCATTCGGCAAGGATTTTGTTTTTTCATCTTTGGGATCCATAATTTGATGTTTATTTACTTTGAAAAAGTATTTTATTTTATTTTTCTCATCAACCCAAATTTCAACCCGAAGCTCAACCCGAACCTGATTTTTAAAAATAGGGTTAGGGTTGAGGTTTTCAAATAGGATTAGGGTTAGGGTTGATATTTTATAAATAGGTTAGGGTTAGGGTTGAGAAAAACCCGAGTTTCATGAGCCCGAGTTGCACCCCTACTTTGAATTAATATAAATAATTTCAAATCTAAATTGAATTGATCCGTTCATATCTTGAATTGATCTACTAACTATAAATTGTGGCTCAATTATTAAATAGATTTATCTAAGTTAATTTTATCTTTAATTTCTGACTATTATGATTATTATTTTATCATTATTATTTTATTTGTTGCTTTAGTTATGATCATAAATGTATAATTATTTTATGATTGAATTAGTATTAGATATGTCATACAGGTTAATGGATAAAATTTGATAGTTACACAGGTTGAAAAAGGTTATACGTTTATATGCACCCAAATACAACCTGATTATTATATGGGTTCCAAGAGCGGTTGCGGAACCGTAAAACACAAGCCGGGTTCAGATTTATATTTTTAGTACAATTAAAAAATAAATTGAGTTTGGATTGATTAATTTACTGTTATAATGTTAACTTGATACAGCTCATTTATGACTCGTATACACAATTTGTCATTTCTATTCTTAGCGTCACCCTTGTCTTTCAGCTCCTCGTCTTTCTGGATGAAGCTTGGTACAAGCTGGGTGCTGCTGCATCCCAATGATATTACTATAATTGCTCGGTTAAAAAAGAGAAGAGAAGAATGATGTACACAGAGGTGCAGGAAACACCAGTTCTTCTGCAGCCCTAACTAGATTTTACTCTGATAATATTTTCAAAACTCTGCAAACTCTCACTTTCTTTTGATAAATAATAACAGAATACAAAATCATAGATGTATTTAATTTAGTAACAAGCTTAATGCCATAAAAAAATAATCAGTAAATGGCAACTTAAGGAAATTATTTAATCTAAGTAATGGATCCATAATTTTCTAAATCAAGAATTCTCTTTTCGTATCCTCTTTAGAGGAAGAAACCCATTAATTAGTACAGTAAATACATAAGTAGAGAACTTTACTCCTATTTATTTCACAGAATAATTTGACCTAAATTTTATTAGATTATTATAACCCTATATGTATGTAGGCATGGAGGCACGTACACAATGATAGTGGATGCGCATGCATACTTGAAAAAATTTTATAAACAATCATGCGGGACTTTTTGCTAGGAAGAAGTTCAAATTTGAATGAGGAGGCAAGGCAATCTTATGGGCCGCGAGGGAGTGGTCGGCGCGTCCTGTTGCTCATCTTTCCATCAAAAACCACAGCAACCTCCCTGAGTTGCTCTCTGCAATAAGTGTCATCGCTCTCTCTGGTGATGAGGGACGCTTGGTGGTGAATGCCACAGCAAAGAAAGAAGCGTTCGGGATGCTTCATCTCCGCAGTAGCTGCTGGATTTAATTTAATGTTTTGATCGATGTGAAGGTGGCATGGCATACAGAGGAGCGTCCATTTATTATCGAGAAGAAGAAGAAGGAGCTGTCCCCTTCTTCCTGATCATGACCTAGGCGTCTTAGGAAAGAAATGGTTATCCGTCCACTCACCCACCAAGTCCCGATGCATCTAGAAAGGACTTAGGATGGAGAACCACGGCTTGCATAAATTTCAAAGGGCACATTTGTTATATAAGTACATTGGATTAGGAGAGTAGGATTTTTTTAACCTATTTTTAAGTTTATAAGATTTTACCTCATAAAATTATTAATCCTATGGAGGGATAATTTGCTCTATCAAAATATCATTTTTTTTTTATCCTTATTCATCTATTGTTTTATTTTCTCTTTAATCTCTTATCCTTAACTTTAGGACCACATGATATCAAACTACTAATTTATTATAAGAATATAATGTCAAACTAGAATAATATAACTATACTATCTAATCCTACCTAACATCAAACATAGGATAGGATAATTTTAGTTCAACCTGATCTGTTATGCTGTCATACACCAAATATAAGATAGTACCACCACTTTTATCCTTTCCTATCCTATCTTATCTCCTTGTCCTCCCTTTTATCTTAGCTGATCTGAATACTAAACATAACCAAAGAGACACCATGTGGTAATCCAGTAGTGTTAGCTTACAAAATTAAATAAAAACATAATTTGAAACTCTTAACAACACAGAGTCTTAGTTTACTTACATACGTATACAAATTTCATGGCTAAAAGAGTGATCCTCACAACATAATAAATATGTACAATTTTCCAATAATTAGCACTAGAAGGAAGAAGGCCCATGTGGATGAAATAACAAAGAAATAAAAAAATAAATTTAATTCTTCTTTATTTTCTACATAAAAATGCCTATTTATTTATATCCACTCATCCTTCTTCAGGTTAATCCCCAGGCCTGCAAAAAAAAAAAAAACTCATCCTCATGATAAAGAAGGAAAAACCAACTTGAATAGTGTGACAACAATAACATAAATACCAGATACCATGCATATACATCAATAAGGGAATCACATGCTAAAAATTTAGGCCTAAAAAATATTAAAAAACCAATAGATTCTTGAGTCATTGCTGCAAAACTGAAATTCCATGTTTATCATGGTATATGCACAGAACATTCAATTTAAAAGAACTAAGGTTGCAGATATTAGTAATTGGCTCATTTAATTTACAGACCACTTTGAAGAGGGCCCAAGTAGCTAGATAATTATTAAGATCACACAAAGAGACAGTGTTGAGAGGGCAGGGGATTGAGCATATTTTAGGAGGTCTAGAGTTTACATCAACTGATGAAGTTGTATAAAACTGATCAACAAGTGTTATGAAGACCCGAGAACGGAAAACTAAGATTACTTGGACAGAAATTGAGACTTTGGAAATCTGACACGAGGTAGCTCCTATAGGGAAGATTGGTGATGAAAAATTCATAAATTCAACTGTAAATAGTTGAGGCAAGTTTGTCGTCAAAAATAAGATTACAAATTGCATTAGTTGTTTCTAAAAGTGCTCGATCTACTACCTGAATCTTCCATCAGAGGTTCCCACTATCAAAAGTTCTGCATCAGCATCAACAGCCATGCATTGGATCCTACAATTGGTGCCTGTCTGAAGAGTTCCTACCCTGGTAAGCTTGTCCTTGGACCAAATCTCGACAACTCCAGTTTTAGAACCCAAATATATTAACTCTGTGCTGATAGCCATTGACCGCACTTCAAGGGTTGATGGTATAGATCCAACAAGGCTGTAATTTGAAGCACTCCATATCTGCAACATAACCCGAGTCATAAAAACCAGTTGCCAACAACTAAAAAATTTGAAGTTCCAGGTAGTGCAACAAATACCACAAATTTAGAGGAAAAAAAAATTAGTATAGGAGTTTTAAGTAGTTCCGACGACCAGCATTATCTCAGCTGGTTGGCACCCATTTGTCCTTGTGAGATCTCTAGGGTTCAAATCCTAGAGGTGGCATCCCAAACATATTTCTTCAAAAGAAAAGAAAAAAGGTTTTTATGCTGTTCTAGAATATGCACATGAAGGAATCAGAAGAAGCACTGCAAAAGTAAGGCAAACATAGTGAACAAGTTGAAAGTTTATGACCAAGAAAATAGCTATAGTAGATTCTGATAAGATTGTGACTGAACAACAGGGTTCATACTGAAATATACCAACTTTCAGGAAAATCATAGTTTAAATAAACTTTGTTGGTCTCTTTTCTCTAAATCTAATCTCATAAATCATCCAGTGTATCACAGAAGAGTAAGATATCAGATAACCAACAAAGGTATTCAGATTAGGGGTTCTTCAAGATTCACTTAAGAAAAGAAAACAGATGAAAAACATATTGAATCCACCAGCTCTTAATGATTTTGCTTGAAAGAAATC
Organism: Calamus simplicifolius; assembly: GCA_900491605.1. Lineage (NCBI taxonomy): Eukaryota > Viridiplantae > Streptophyta > Magnoliopsida > Arecales > Arecaceae > Calamus > Calamus simplicifolius. Next base: position 49,444 of record UESW01000083.1, read on the forward strand.
ACCTTAACTGCTGCTCCATCTAAAGGGGTGCTGGCTGCATAGAGCAATCCATCATGAACTTGCACCACATAGATTGGATTTGCTTTTCCCAGCAACTTTCTGTTGCCTGATTGAATTGTACCCAATGTTCCAGTGGCCAAATCAATTTCCTGAAAATTTAAAGTTTGGTTAATAAATGAAACATATGGCACCTCTGAAAAATGAGAATCTAGTTGACAATAGGACCATTAAAATTTTGCCAAGATATCTTGTTTATGTGAAAACTAATGGGAAATATGGAAATAAGAAAAATGAAAAATAGAACAATTCTTTAAATTCCAAAGAATGAAAAAACTTGGTTATTAAAATTAATGGTACATGAAAAGGGGAGAAAAGGTTGCAACCTTTTCTTTATTCAGGTATGTATTTTCGTTGTTATTAATAAATAAATACTTTCAGAGTGAACTGTATTCAAAGTAGAGTTTTTCATGCCTTATCTCCTTTACATTGATGTATATCCAGGCTGATTCACATGCATATCTATGTCCATGCAAGTCAATTTATGTGATATGTATACTAACAAACTGTGCTAACAAAGCTGGAAAGCTGAGGTCCTACATGACTGTACACATCCTAGCAATATTAGCCAACAATATCATTCAGATAAAGGATCAGTTAGTTTGGATAGACCTGGATACTATTATCACGACATCCACAGTAAAGCTTCCCTTGTACAAGAGCCAGACACCTCACATATTTGTTTGGATTTAGAAGTTTCGAGCCTCCATTCCAAGATAGTACCTAATCAAAGAAAAAAATCACTTATCAGTAATGGAGATTTCATTTGAATATCGGAAAGCTAAAAATGAATTGCTTTTTCTCAGAATGATCAAAAGGCTTGGACAAAACTTAAACTTGTTAAATGACTTAAAAAACATGGGCATAACTAGCCTTCATTGAGCACCCAAATTCCAATAAATTTTGATCTTGAACAGGAACTCAAAGTTTTATTTTTGTTACGATTGACCAAAGAAGCATGAAAAGCTTTTTCAAATGTTTGTTAGAGTGCTTATAGTTGATCCTTTACAGCATGTGATTATGTCAGCAAGTCATTATAAACCCCTAATGAGAATCCCAACAATATTGGTTAGGAGATCACCCACAGAAGAATGCATTTCACAATACCTTGACACCAGCTCCATGTGGAATAAAACAAGCAATGGTGTTTGCAATGGTGAGATTATGAACTGGATCTTTCATGTCATGAATTTCTACACAACGGATCAGCCCATCTCGAACAGACCAAACCTATCATAAAAATCATGGTTTTAGGTCTTTATTTAAATATAGCTCTGTATAAAAATTATAATTACATACTCTCACAGTCTTGTCAAGTGAACCACTGTATAATTTCTCCCTAGTATTTGATATTGCCAAGCTGGTGACTGCCTTTGAATGCTCATGTGCTTCATGGACAGGATGAAGAAGGTTCGCATTTCCTTCCCAGATCTGTACTGCTACAGATTAGCAACACATACTAGGCCCACAGAAATAGGCATGATTAAAGCTGATAACTTCTCAGAAAAGAAATTTAAAATCTCAAATAAGGATGAATGCATCATATACTTTTGTGTATCGTTCCGATGTAGATTGGTTTAAAATACAGGCCCTTGGTGTGCATGAGTTAGCAAGTGGGGCATTTAGGAGGGCATTAAACCAGAGTTTGATAAATAAAGGCTTGATGACAAGAGGGATTTTCACTTGCTGCAGCTCCAGTGCATGGTCATAACAGAAGTGACCTGGTATCAGGGATACAAATTTTTCCATGATCAAGTGCTGCAATAGATGCTATGTGATGTCAATTCAAGTTCTAGTACATATTTCTGGATTTGTTAAGAAGATAAAGAAGGTATATCATTTAATGGTTCATTTCCTCGAGTTTTTATCTGATTTTGACCTTCAAGTTAAATAATAATTTTATTAAGAGATTGCTTATTTTCTTGGTTAAACCTATCTACGTGTCAGTTCCCGACCTCACCATAAGAGCATGTACAGAAAAGAATTCAAATCAAATAATCATTTTTATTAAGAGATTGTTTATTTTTCTAGGTTAAACCTATCTATGTGGCTTCTATTCCTCACCCCACCATTAGAGCATGGACAGAGAAGGCATTATCTTTTTTCCTAATTTTTTTGAAGAATGTCTGTAACATGATGAAGGGCTACAATTGGTTTCAGAGTAAATTGATCTTTGAACACTCTACAGTTGGTTTGAGAGTAAATTGGTCTTTGAACACTAAGCATAAAAGTCAAGTCGAAGACAGTATTCCTTAATTAATCTCTGCAGATCCATCATCCTTACAAATGATTTTACATGATACCCATTTTCCCGCTTTCTGGGTTTGATGAAAATATTTTATAGAAAGAATGGGATTCTGTTTATCCTCACACATTCTTCACCTCTGCTGGTTAATATTAGAATGGCAGCAATACTATGCTTATACAGACAATGGCAGGATTAAATTGAAGAAACAATATAAGAAAGATAATTCTTCAAGCTTGTTGATGCATTAAAAGTGTAAAGTCATGGAATTTGGACAAATCCACAAGACGCAATACCTAAAGGCATTTTGAAAAGTTATCATACTAACCTATTTTAGTGCATTTATGTGTGTTTATAGCAGAAAATCTATGATTAGTCTGTTGTATATGCTTCTAATCAATGCATATAAATGTATATGGACTCCACATATAGCTTCTATACATGCAGATTTGCTGTTATATCAGGTACAAAGGATGTAATTCATGCAGAGATGCTGTTCAAGTGCCTTAATAAGTACACAATATTTTAAGTGTTTCTTGTTATCTTGTTATAGTAAGTCCACAATATTTTAAGGGTTCTATATCTGTCATATTGGGCTATGTGTTTTTTTTAAAAAAAAAAATTGCAACAGTTTCATTAGAGATGGCAGCAGCAGCAGCAGCATCATCAATAACAACAAAGCCTCAATCCCAACCTAGTTGGGGATGAAATTAAATTAGAGACATCAACCACACAAAAATTAATTTGATGAAAGCAACCAGCACATATCAGAACACCTAGCAGTTGCAGCAACAAATAACTGAGCTTGTCTGGTTATCTGCCACATGGTCTTTAGGGCCTGGAATGGAGAATGGCCATGCCTTATGAGAGATTCAAAATGTTAGGAGAAAAGAGAGGCATTTGAGAAAATTGGAATCAGAGATATGTAAAACAATTTGAAGAAGTTCATGTTACCCCTTTACAGGAATATGAAAAACTAAAACTCAAAAATCTGTCTCAACTCAAATATATTATACAAGGCCAATTGGTTATAATCATGATACTACAAGCTAGATGAAGCAATTTTTTCAATTAATTACATGGACAATGAGATGAGATGTCAGCAAAGACAAACAATCACCTTTATCATTCCATCTGAGTGTCCAGAGAATATCCTGTTCTTGAAGCAAATTATTGACAACACTTCTCCATGTGTGCTGCAATCAACTTGAACCAACTCCTTATGATTCCAGATATCCTGCTATAATGAAAATTTAATGTGTTAGCGCTTCATAAGACATCCTGAAAGGCTTCTTAAACAATGATTAATAGAAGGGGCCAAACTCACAATGCTGGATTCTTGTCCATCTGAAAGAAGTTTTAGCATTTCATAAGCTAAAACAGTAGACTTCTTAAGCTCCCTTAATGCTTTCAATATGTCCTTAATGTGGTGATTGAGATCATGCAATCCCTCTGAAAATTCAGAACAACATGATATGCAACCTTAGAGGACAACTTTCTGGCCCTTGCTCAAAGACAGCACTAATCTCTACATTTTTGTATAATCTTTATTCATACAGAAATATTTTTTTTTAAAGAATCATAAATAAAAACTAAGAAATATGATTTCATTGCATTAAAAATACATAAATATTGAAAACAGTAAATTATATGACAGGTCCTTCACATCATTCTGAAGCATATGTTCATGGATGAATATCATTCATCCTATGAACACTTTGTTTCTTCACACTTAGATAATGTCTGTAACCGTGTGGTCTAAAGAACAATCCATGTATTGACAATAACCTACCAGGGTCATGCATAAAGCTTCTCAGAGCAAGCATGGCAAGTGCTTTGTCATCAGCATGCCTCACAGACTTGAGAATTGAAACAAACTGTTTCAGGAGGCAAACCCTTGCAGCTCCTCGTATCCCAGTATCCGGAAGAAGAGAAAGCATGTGAGTGAGCCAAGTTGCAGATGCAAGGCATGCAGAGAATATCTCTACATTTCTATTCTTCAGACCATCAGCTAAAGCTTCAAACAGTAACCCAAATTCATGGCTGGCTAAAGCATATGCCATTTTTCTCTCCCAGTCATTGGCAGCCTTCTCTTCTTCCTATACAACAGAAAAAGGGCAATGGAAACAAAAAAGGAAAAAAGAAATGTCAGAAATGAAATTGATAAATTGGCATAAGAAACTGATCAAATTTAGGCAGCATATAAACTGGTATAAGCAGCAACCTATGAACAAAAAAAGTAAGTTTGAGAACCTAATAAGATATTTCTAATCATGGGCATTTAGGCAACCTTGTGTGTGTGTGTGTGTGTGTGTGCAAAGAGCTTGACTTGGTCACACATCGATGATCCAAGCCATTCAATATCATCTATTACTTATAAAATACTTACACATTAAAAATCATGTAATTTGAAAATCATATGCCCATGTATCAAATAGTCAAAAAAATTCAAAAATCTAAATAATACTAAACAATACCCTCCTTTCGATTTTTTAATATATGAGCTAGAAGTCTCAAAATCACATAATTTTTTATATGTAAGCATTTTAGAGGTAACAAATCACATCCAATACTTCGAATCATTGATGTGGAATCATCTAATTCTAGACTGCACCGACTCACCAAATTTAAGTGGAGACCCTCTCGAGTATAGCTAGATCAAACTCTCTCTCTCTCTCTCTACATCGTACATACATACATACATATGTACGTACGTATGTATGTATGCATGCATGCATGCGCACATGTGTACATACTCATACACACACACACACATTGGAGATGCAGTTTGACAATCACAAATTTAATCCCAACCAACCGAAGATCTAATAATAGTTGTTGGGATAGTTACCGGCATACAGGCATCATGATTTTCTTTTTTGAGAGAAAATGGTATAATGATTTTCAGTTCTATGGGGTGATAAGATGCATGGTCCAAATTGATGTGGATTATGTTGTTGAGGTTGGTGATCAAATACTGCACTGGGTTTCCATAAGTGGATAATCAACCAAGTCTTTCTCCTCTCTCCCAAAGTTTTTTTCTTTTTTGACCCATCGGTGCTCAGAGCAAGGGAATAAAGGGCACTGGGAATGTGCTCCTCGTTTCATATTTGGTGTTTGTTTATCATAGTTCAGAACAGAAAAATAATAGTTATTGCTTACCAAATTATTTTCAGAATCCTCTGGAACAAAGGCTGTCTGTTCTGCTCGCATTAATGCTCTATAACTTTTTTTCATTCCTGCATGCTTTAAAACAATAGCTCGAGCGAGTGGCCTCCCAGAGGACGAAAAACGGCCTTGGAGAGACAAGATCATTTCAGCAGCCAACAGCTGAGCACTTGGGAAGGCTGGATTTCTCAGGCATGAAATAAGAGCATCTATGGCTTCTTCACGATACACACTAATCTTTCGTGGTTCCACCTGATGAACCACATAAGTTCACACAAATAAGCATTTCTAAAATTTTCACAGTATGAACTTACGATCTATTCATTACCTAGGATACTACAAAATGCATGCTGTGTCCATATCCAATACATATTTAATACCACTGCTTGTCAGGTATGGTCAGGATATATGATTTAAGTATCCTATTTTTAAATATTCTGGGGAAGAGATGGAGGGATTTTTCTTTCTTTCTTCCTTTTTTTTCTCTTCTTTCCCTCTTTTGATTATTGCTGACCTTTTAGCGGGCATATCAATTTATTGTTGTAACCTAGTCATACTGTATCCTATTCATCAAGATATGTGATATCAATTCGTATGTATTGTGCAGTATCTGAATGCTGCATCCATGTCGATGCTTCATAGTTTATTATCTATGTAAATTTAAATTATCAATCTACGATAATTTTATTATAAATAATTATTAAACTGATACAGCTGGGTTTGATCCATAATTGGTTAACAATTGCTTGCCCATGGAATTCAAATCAACTTGTCATATATGTTGGAACATGCTGGAATATCCTTGTCTAGTACAAGACTCCTGCTCATGTTCAATTCATATCCATCACAAGAAAAAGAAACAGTAGGAAGAAGGCATATAAAAGTCGAACCAAGAGATCAAGCTGGAGAAGAAGACCAGCAATAACAGGGGACTGGTCCTGAAGAGCTGACTGTAGATAGACAAGTAGCATATGCATTGTACTGAAAGCACCTTCATCCTTTATGATATGAAGAAGCCGCTCATTGAGTGTCCTCCTGGAGCAGAACAGTTCATTTAAGCAATTAGATTATTAACATTTACAAAAATAAAGGAATTTAATAGTATGTGGCCAAGTCTGATTGAACATCATATCTAGCTAATTAACCCACAGACATTACAAGCACACAGAAGGTGATAACACCATAAAGGTTTATAGACTGTTTCACAATGTAGCTTGGTCCATGGAAAAATAAATGTAGAATTTCTCATACAAAGATACCGTATCCAGCTCTAACCAACACCAAAAAAAGAAATCAATTCAGAAAAGAATATTCACAACTTACCTGTTTAGCTTGACTAGCTCAGAAAGGAAGTGAATAATCTTGAACCGGTCCGCATCACCCACCAGAGTAAAGCTTTCTAACACAGGTGCTAACTCAGCTTTATCAGCAACAATGCTCCTGCAATACCCATCCTCTCCTATGCATCTCAGCAAGATCCCAACTGCAGCAATCCGCTCCTCCACCAAGTCTGATTTCAAGCTTAGAATCACACTCTCAACTACTCTTTCAGAAATTAGCATGCCAACAATAGTGGATGCATTTTTATGATCTTCTAGTCTCAGAATCTTTCCCAAAATAAAAATAGAAGCGGTCTTGGGCTTAACACACATTCCCAACAAATCTTCTTCTTCTCTTTTAATAGTCATCATGAGGGCCTCAAGCATATCCGTTTCAATGAGACTCTCCCATGAAGGACTTAATAGATAAATCAACACCACAGCCTCAACCAATCCCTTCTTGAAGAGAGCAACCATGCACTCCACATCTGAGTCAACCCTGGTGAGTGTCTGAACAACAAATTTGTCCTTGGATGCCAGCTCAGAAAGCAGGAATACTGTCACTCTCAGAACTTGAGGGTCAACAGAGTTGAACAAAATTTCTACAAAACCATTGACAACTGCAGGTTTTGAAAGTGCTGCTAGGATCTCAGGTTCCATGCTTCCCTCCCTCCAGAACCGTTCAATCTGGAGGACAGCCATCTCAGACTCCCCCAGAATCTCAGATGTACATAGGTGTGATATTGCAATACGTAGATCACCAGTCATACCATCAGTGGAAGCTCGAGTTATGACACTGGTTGGAGAAGGTGAACGCCTCAGTGTATTTGGATCCTGGACATTCTTTGAAGGAGGATTTTCCATTCTGATTGGAGTTGAACAAGGGTTCTGTTCCTGCCAGCTGGCTATGAGCCGTTTGAGCACATAGTTAGTTTTGGGCAACTGGGTGCTATGAAGCTTTTGGCGAGTGATTGGGCATGTTGAATTCCCCCGGTCCAGCCATTCTTGGATAGCTCTACGTTCATAGGTCTGGCCAGTCTCAAGTGTCACAGGGTCATCAAATATGTGACTTGTTATGGGGCAGACAAAATCCTTTGGAGGAGTTTGTTTACCAGAGGCAATGATACCATCAGAATCATCCATTGGAGGACTTGGAGAACTGATAAGAAAACGTAAAAAATAAAAAAAAAGGAAGAAGAAGAAGAAGATGAAAACTTAAGCTTTTTAGCTTTGTTGTTCTATTGATCACTAACTGAAGGAGGAGGATTAGAAAAGGATTTCAATATAAATAGGGGTGTTCATTTCTATATTGGGAAAACTCACAAATATCAATTTATATTCTCTAAAAAGGAGCCAGAAAGGGGATGATAGCATAGGAGGTGACGGGTATTCTTAGTAAAGGTGATCACAATATACCATGTGTATTTGGCAGATGCTTCCTCGTGCCTCTGCTGTTGGATTTGGCTAGGATGCAACAATGCCTGATCTATGTTCTTTTCCTACAGGACAAACAACATAAGATATATGAAAATTCCAAAATTATAAAATAAGATACATAGATATATGAGACAAGTAGACACCAAAGAAATTGCTCTTGTTAGCATCAAAAGTTTTTAACCTCTAGATCAGGGTCAATTTCAGAAAAAGAATCCTCTGAGTTGTCAATACAAGAGAAGGCTTGGCCACTATCAGAAATCAGTTTTGCTGCATCATCTCTGCCGTCACTAGAAGGTTGCCTGATGAGCAGGTTTATAGGGACTCTTTGAGGATATAAAGATGGAAGTTTTGCAAATTTGCCTTGATCTTTGCTACCGTGCCTGCTACAAAAATCGATAGACTGATCTGCATCAGCCCATATTGGCTGCCAAGGTTCAAATAACAAAGTTATAAATTGAAAAACAATGAGGAAAAGAAAGAAGCAGAAAAATATGGTAGAAGTTTCTAGTGAAGAAAATAAGAAAAAAAATAAACATAATGATCGAAGGATGCTGCTAAAACATTAACATAAGAAAACATAGATACAAGAATTCTTTTAAAAAAGAATGCTTAAATATTTCAAATCATCAAGCCTAGAAAACTTAACGAACATGAGAAAATTCCATTAGTGGGTCTTTTACAAATCAAATATATGGTATCGACTGACAGAACATTAGTTTGATGCAGTGTCTAAAGATGGAGCAGTGTTTATACCATCCAATGGCTTTGCTTGCACAACAATAGTAGTTTTCAGAATCACTTGGAATTCTTCAATAATTCTTTGTACTATGCACGGAATGTTATATTCTAGCTAGTGGTTGTGTCCCTCTTCCATTGGGAGGAGGTTCTGTGTTCAGAGTCTGAAATATTTTCCAAAAGCATGTGACACGATTGTTGAAAGATTGTCAAAAACAAAAGGATGAAGAACACATCTGATTAAAAACAATTAACTTGCATAGTGCAAAATAAAATCATAAGGATTTCCGGTGTTAAATGATTCAGCAAGTGCATAGATATAAGTGGGGGAAAAAAGAAGTCATAGTTAACACTAAAAAAATGGAGATCAATAGAATAATGGGCAAAACAGTTGTCAACTCACTATAAAAGGGAGATCGCCGGTAAAGTTTGAAATCAATCAGAACATATAAAATAAAATTCAACAAATCAAACAAAATTGCTTGATTAGAAGCTAAATTTGAATGAAGAGTGCCAAGATGAAAGCTTCAATCAGAAGTTGAATCCAAAAGCAAATCCATGACACTAAGTCATGGTATCACAATCAAGTCAAGCATCAATAACCACCAGAAAAACAAACTAAAATTTTTCTTAGGGAAAAGAAAAAAAGAAACGAGGAAAAATAAAGATTGCATTACATTATACCGTCCGTGTCCATTTCTTAATCCAGTTGCCTCCTGACTCTCCTCCTCCTCCTCCTCCACTCTCTCCTCAATTTCCCTTCGCTCACCATCGAACCTCCTAAGAATTAGCTGCGGCGGGCGCCGAGGTTGCCTGCCCCCATCGGCCGATTCCAAAACCTCCTTAAGATACTCCGCATAAGCCCTAGAGTTGGCATCAAGAACGTCCTCGTATCCTCTCTCCAACTCCTTCAGCTCCGCCGCCTGCCCCCCGCTCATCCTCGACAGAATGCTCACGGCGGCCGCCCCCTCCACCGACCACTCATCGTCCTCCACCACCGCCGCCGGATCCCGTGAGGGCGAGTCAGAGGAAAGGATCCGGGCACGCTGATCGGCGAACCAGTGGAGGACGGGGAGGAGGTGGGGGAAGAAGAGGTCCTCGAAGACGGCGGGCGCGACATCGTCACGGGCGAGGGCAGGGTCGAGTGAGAAGAGGTCGAGGAGGGCGGAAGCGGCCGCAGCGGGGCGGCGGCGAAGGGCGTGAAGGAGGGAGAGGAGGAGAACCGAAAGGGGAGACGAGCTGGGGAGGGAGATGAGGAGTTTCTCAACAGTGCGGAGGGCGGAGGGGGAGGGCCGGGCCGAAGAGGCGGCGGCAGAGGAGTCGAGGGTTTGGGTGAGGAGGGAGAGGGCTTGGAGGACCGTGGGGTCGGGGGAGGGCGGCCGCCGGCGGGCGGCCGAAAGGATGCGGTGGCGGAGGTCGGGCTGGGAGAGGGCTTCGTCGAGGAAGGCGGTGATGGAGCTGAGGACGGCGCCCGGGGCGACGCCGGCCATCGTACCTGCGAGGTTGGTGGATTTCCGCCCGATGGAATGGCGTTCGGACTCGCGGCCGTCGGGCCGCGGGATATTGATGGAGACGACAGTGATTTGAAAATGTCCTAGATAGTGAATTTAATTACGGAGATGCTACTCCGTAACTCCGTTACCGGAAGTGGACTGTGGATTTGTGAGTCCTTTTTCATGACTTTTGGCCACGGTTTAAAAAAATTAAAAAAATAGCTTATTACAAAAATGGTGCAAAAATAAAAACGCCATTTGAAATGGTATTTTCTTCAGCTACATCACCTTCCCTCGGCTCGGCCTCGTCAGCGGTGTAGCGGATGAGTCGAGTATTGAAATCGCCACTTCGCGATTTCTATCCAAAAATCGTCACTTCAAGTGACAATTTCCTGAGGTTTTCCCAGCCTGAACCCGATCCCCTTCTTCCCTCACTCTCAAAGCCCTTCCCTTCGCCCAGAATACTTTGCCCACCTCTGCCCCCTCTCATTGGACCATACTCCACGACATATCATCTGTACTTCGCCCTCAGTTCCTTCAAGATAGAGATTCACATTCCCTCATTTCTTAAACTGATTTTTATATGCATGCTATCATGTAAGTAATCTTTAAAGTTTTTTTGATAAAGGAGAAAGCATGAGATGTGTATTTTTTAATCTATGTATAGAGATGAAAATGTGGGAGCATAAATAAAACATGAAAAATATTTTTATTTTTCTGTATCATATTTTTTTGACAAGGATATTGGTGTTTTATTTTAGCTATGATATCATTATGAAAAATTAAGTGATTTATCTTAATTTGTGCCATATGTGGATCTTGGAAACTAATATATGCTAAATGGTACTAAAATATGCATATTTAATTTTTTTTTTAGCTGATCGGAGATAAATTTTGATCACATTTTTTTTCATATGGAAATTGTACGAGTTCTGCTTTATTATGATGGATCAATTGAACATGGCCAAGAAGGAATACATTATAGTCTACCTCCATGTAAACGTTTGAAATTAAGCACGGGAATACGCTTTGTTGAGTTGGTTGATCAGGTACATAATGTTCTAAACATTCCAGTACATAGATATATCATCAGATTGATGTGAAGATCTCCAACATTGCATTAAAAATATGTGCTATATCCAATTGAGGACGATGACGATGTGGAGCACATGTTAACATTTCCCTCGAAGTTTTTAGAATATCGGTATATTGAACTCTATGTTTTCAAGGATGATGTTCCAGAGCCATATAGTGTTGGTCATATATAGAATGTTCAGGACAGTTCTCCTATAGCCAGTAGCAGAAGCAGGTTAGGACTCTAGTGGATTTCCCAATAATTGAAGGATTTATGCCAGCAGTGCAGAGTGATGATGTGGTAATGCAGAGTGATGATCTGGTAAACAATCAGTTTAACATTGATAGTCGGGGAATGGAGTCAGACGAGAGTGCAGATGATGACTATTGGTCTGAACATGATGACTCAGATGAAGAGTCAAATGAAGATGAAGAGTCATATGGAGACGTTATAGTTCATGACACTTGCTTTAGTTCCATTCCTGCATACACTCATCCAGAACCTATTCTAACTCAGGTACATGATCATCAAGCCTTTGCATATGAACAAGTACCAGAATTTTATAATGAGTTAAATTTGTATGATGGTGGATGTGTCAGTACTCCGAGAGAGTTACCCTTCAAATCTCAATTTTGGGATCCATCAATGACTGAGTTTGCTAAAGGGTTATTGTTTAATACTAAAGATGAACTGAAGAGAGCATGTGAAATGTATCACATCAAGAAGCATCGCACATATAATGTGGAGTCAAAGAAATTATTCTGGTCAGTGAAATGTGCCTCTTCAAGTACTGGCCAACGTTGTCAATGGAGGTTACATGCTACAAAGTTGAAGAAGCATGGATTTTTTGAGATCACAAGGTATGAAGGGCCAAACTCTTGTTTATTCGGTAATTTAACTCGGGATAACAAACATATTAGTTTTCGAGTTATTAGCTATGTTGTTCGACACATTATGGAGAAAGATCCAAGTGTGAATATTGAAGCTATTATAGCAAGCATTATGAGCCATGTCTTGATAATCTGACAAAACAAGTTAAAAGAATTATTAGCTGATTACAAAGCGATAGTAGGACTGAAGTATTTATTAAAATAAAGAGTATGTGGAATCAACTAAGAAAAAGTATCCTAAGTAAAATTCCTAATCCCTGACTAAGTATCAATGCACCCCTCTACTGCATCGGTATGGTATGATATGATGTATGGTACGCACTTATGAAGACCAACGTGGCGTACCATGCTTCACATGTAGGATATTATTCTGATACTTGCAAAACCATTTTTATGTCTTAGCAAATTTGACCTTGATTTTTTACTAAAAGATAGACAACTTTTATTTTGCATGATGTTTTAGATACAGTGTCAATATTGTGCTTAACCCTTAGGGTTGCCAAGCCTTGTTTGGATTAGGTTTGGACCCATATAATGTGATATGAGTTAGATTGGGCCAGGCACAGGCTGAGTTCAGAACACCATACTTACCCAACCTGCTTGGCATGAAAGCTCACATCTTTAGTAAATATGGCATTATTATTATATATTACTAACATGTCCTTCATATATTCTTATCTATCTTTGATTCTCTGTATTGGACCAGAGATCTTGATCAAATAGGTTGTATCCATCAATGATGGTGTAAATTAATCAAACCCGTATTAACTCTGTAATATGCATGATCCCATTTTATTGTTCTCCTTTTCATCCCTTCCTCATCAACACTATGTCCTTGTCTGCTTCCTCCTCTACACACACCCGCACTTCCCACCAAAAAAAAGAACAAAGAAAAAAGAAAATACCTGGAATGCTTCTGAATGCTTCCCGGTGAGCAAGGTCGGCGGGGAAGGTCGCTGCACTCGGAAAGGGCACTTGCCGACGAGCAGGCTTGGGAACTCGGGAAGAAGAGGAGGATGCGGGAGTAGGAAGAAGGGGGGAGGTTGCCGGGGAAGGAAGAAGGGGGGAATCTTTACCGCTCGGGAAGAGAAGCCCCGATCGGGCTCTCGAGCTTTAAAGCCTGAGAAAATCGCCACTTCATGTGGCGATTTCAAGCCAAATAAAATCGCCACTTGGAGTGGCGATTTCAGCTCAGAAATCACCACTCCAAGTGGCGATTTCACTTGGCTTGAAATCGCCACTTGGAGTGGCGATTTCTGAGCTGAAATAGTCACTTCAAGTGGCGATTTCAGCTCAGAAATTATCATTCCAAGTGACGATTTCTCCTGCCCATCACCATCCTTGCTGATGAGGCTGAGCAGATGTGGCAGTAAAAAATATTATTTTAAATGATATTTTTTACTTTTACATTTCTTTGGCAAAAGCCTGGGATCCTATCCCCTTCTTTTAAAACTGATGCCTACTCGTGAACTTGTGGTTGTACTAACGAATGGCATGAGAGTAGATAGGGGACAATGCAAGGGTACGGTGGTAATTTAAGGAGTCTTTAAATTGCGCGGCGAAGGCTCGTGACCCTGGTAATTTGGAGGCGGAGGCGGCAGCGGCAGCGGCAGCGGCAGCGGCAACGGCAACGGCAACGGCCGGCTTCCTCTGGGACGTCCACGTGTCGACACAGGATAGGCCTTCTAAATTGGATATGCGGCTTAGATCAGGCACGCCGTGGAGCCATCTACTAAACACGAATCGAAAAGTCTGTGCTGGATCGCGTCCAGTCCACTAGCATTGAATGTTTCCATTCGGCAGCAGAGCTGATCTCGCCTCAGGAAAATGTTTAGATTTGGCGACATGCACCGTCCGCGGACGACGCGACGCGGTTTCCCGCTGGATTATGACACCAGAACCAAGAGTGAGAATTTCTAATCCAAACACCCTGTTAACCAAAAATTTCAACAAGAATAAAAGTTCCATTAGTTCTTAAAGCACCTGTTTGGTGGGCAGCCTTCTGGAGAATCCAAATGCCCCTACGTCCGCTCGAAGTGTTCAATATTTATAGATTTATTTCTTGTTTGAAAGGAGTAAAATTTTGAAAAACAGAGAAGGTTTTATTGGTGACTTTTTCTTGAGAATCGTTCAACACAAAGCTGTGAATCTTCCACGCTTATGGTCATAAGACTGTTTCCATTCATTTTAATAATTTTTTTTTTTTTTTGACTTCTCTCTTCAATTTCAATATATTTTTCTTTTTAGCTGTTGGCAATTGGCAAATAACTTCTATTTCATCAACAGCCGACGGCATTTCTCAAATCGAAAAACAAGAGACAGAGAGCCATTAAACAAATGAGAATATCCTACCAAAAAGACAAATGAGAACATCCAGTAAATTCATCCAGCAGAGGCATGAAGTACTAATCGAACTTATTTTAAGAGACTTTGTTAGATATTATCTATCAGGCGAGAGGACAAATTCATTTTTAAATCTGGTTGTCATGACTTTCTTATTTTTGTATGAATACTATGAGCAAAAGTTCCCTTTACGCCATTGTTTCAACAATGAAACAAACTTGAAAGGCAAGAGCAACCCAGTACGTCTTGACCAGTTCTTCCAGGTGAAGAACATTGTAAGCTATCCCATTGGCCTTATCATGGCAGCTCTCTGAAGAGGGAGCATGATTTGTGTGCTTGCCAGTACTGTTCTTCCACCCTAGATCTTGCTGGAATAGTGCATTTATGTGGCTCCAATTCAATGGAGACTTTTGAGCTCTGATCATGCTTTACCTTGAGAACAAGCGAAGCCTCGTCATACCTTCCATAGAAAAGTCTTTATACATCGCTGATAACGCTCGATCACCCCTCCTGGACGTCGGAAACGGAGGCTCTTCTTCTTCACCGGATCGCCTGCAAAGAAGCTCCTTAAGCTTGCGTGCCCCGTATCGGCTAAGCGAAAGGAGTGTAGGACTTTTACCTTGGTACCTTGCGCTGCCTTAGATGGACGTCTGCGTGCCTTCTTTGGCTAGCTGAGGGTGGCCAGTAATCCTCTCCCAACGCGGGGTCTGGGAGCGAACCCCGGGGGGTGACCTGAGAGCTGGGCGTCGTCAGGTTCCTTTTGAACCGCCTCGGGGGTGTGGAACCTCTGCGAGGGGCGACTCAGCCAGGTACGGAGCCTTTAGGGTCTTAACCAACTCTGGGGCACCGCCGTGCCGGAGCCGAGTGGTGTCCCGTGGGCCGCGATGCCGGTGAGCTCCTTTTGAACCAGCCTGGGGGTTTGTGTTCCGCCCAAGTGGTGACTCAGTCGGGTACGGAGCCTTTAGGGTCTTAACCAACTTGGGGGCACCGCCGTGCCGGAGCCGAGTGGTGTCCAGTGGGCCGCGATGCCAGTGAGCTCCTTTTGAACCAGCCTGGGGGTTTGTGTTCCGCCCAAGTGGCGACTCAGCCGGGTACGGAGCCTTTAGGGTCTTAACCAACTCGGGGGCACCGCCGTGCCAGAGCTGAGTGGTGTCCCATGGGCCGCGATGCCAGTGAGCTCCTTTTGAACCAGCCTAGGGGTTTGTGTTCCGCCCAAGTGGTGACTCAGCCGGGTACGAAGCCTTTAGGGTCTTAACCAACTCGGGGGCACTGCCGTGCTGGAGCCGAGTTGTGTCCCGTGGGCCGCGATGCTAGTGAGCTCCTTTTGAACCAGCCTGGGGTTTGTGTTCCACCCAAGTAGCGACTCAGCCGGGTATGGAGCCTTTAGAGTCTTAATCAACTCGGGGGCACCGCCGTGCCGGAGCCGAGTGGTGTCCCGTGGGCCGCGATGCCAGTGAGCTCCTTTTGAGAGACTTGCGCAAGGGAAGACAAACTGTGTCGCCAGAAAGGACCTTTTTCTTTATTGCCTATGCCTCTGGGAGTACATTATTGATAATATCGGCGGAGGTTGTCCACATTCCAGGTACGTGGAATGGGCTTCCCGTCAAGCTCTTCTAGTTTGTATGCCCCCCGGTGGAACGCCTCGGCTACATGGTAGGGACCTTCCCAGTTGGGGGATAGCTTGCCCCCCTCGGTAGGCTTTGATACCTCGGCCTTTCGTAGCACCAAGTCTCCGCGGTGAAAAACCTTGGGACAAACCCGGGCGTTGTAGTACTTGGCCGCTCGTTGGCGAAAGGTCGCCATGCGCAGTCTCGCTCTGTCATGCGCCTCGTCGATGAAGTCCAGGTTGGCCCGAATCAGCGCGGGGTTGTCTTCCTCACTGAAGGACTCCACACGTGGACTGGGCAATCCGATCTCGATGGGGATGACGGCCTCGGATCCGAAGGAGAGGCTGAAAGGAGTTTCGCCCGTCGGGGCTTTGGGCGTTGTGTGGTAGGCCCATATCACACTGGGGAGCTCTTCTACCCAGCATCCTTTGGAGCCGTCTAGGCGGGTCCTGAGCCCTCTGAGGATGGTGCGGTTCATGACCTCAACCTCCCCGTTGGTCTGGGGGTGGCCGACGGAGGTGAATCGATGGCGAATGCCTATCTCCTCACAGAAGGCTTTGAACGCCTCGTTGTTGAACTGGCGACCGTTGTCAGTGATGAGGGTGTGAGGCAAGCCGAAGCGGCATATGATCGACTTCCAGAAGAAAGCCTTAACTTTGCTCTCCGTGATTTTGGCCAACGCCTCGACCTCGACCCACTTGGTGAAGTAGTCGATGGCGACCAACAAGAATCTCCGCTGTCCTGAAGCTGGGGGGAACGGTCCAAGGATGTCCATTCCCCACTGGGCGAAGGGCCACGGGGCCGAGAGTGGACTCAGCAGAGCAGGCGGCTGGCACTGGATGTGCGCGTGGCGCTGGCAGCCGTCGCACCTTTGAACTAGCTTGGCCGCGTCCTCCTTCATAGTGAGCCAGAAGTACCCCTGACGGAGAGCCTTCTGGGCCAAGGATCTGCCCCCAGATGATTCCCGCAAATGCCCTCGTGGATTTCTCTGAGGATGTAGTCGGCGTCGGCGGGGCCTACGCACTTAAGCAACGGGTAGGAGAATGACCTTCTGTATAGGCGCCCGTCGAGGAGGATGAACTTGGAGGCCCTCCACTTGAGCAACCTGGCTTCGTTGCGGTCATCAGGGAGGGTGCCGTCGGTGAGGTAGCGGACATAGGCGTCCATCCATGTAGGTTCCGGGGTGAGCGGGAGGACTTCCTCCCCGCCCTCTACACTGGGCCTTTTAGATATTCGAGGTAGGCGTCCCTTGTCAGGCGGCGGAGGTAGCCAGTCGAGAGAGGATGTCGGCCTTTGCGTTTTCGCTCCGGGGGATGTAACTGATGCTGAAGTAAGGCATGAGGAGGTCAAGAGTTGAACCTTTTTCAGATATTGCGCCATAACGGGGTCGCGCGCTTCATACTCTCCGTTGATTTGCCCGGAGACGAGTTGCGAGTCCGTGAAGGCTCTGAGGTGCTTTGCTCCAACCTCCTGGGCTAATCTTAACCCGGCCAGCAGGGCTTCGTACTCCGCTTGGTTGTTGGTGGCTTCAAAAAGAAATCTCAGGGCGCACTCGGTTCTCTCTCCCTCCGGCCCGGCAAGAATGAGGCCGGCGCCACTCCCTTGAGAATTCGATGCGCCATCCACGTGGAGGATCCAGGTCTTTCCGTCATCCCTCGGCTCGGTCCTGGGCTGCTCCCCGGGGACCTCCTTGAGATCTTCCTCCGCCCAAGTGCACTCGACCAGGAAGTCGGCCAGGACCTGGGACTTCAAGGCCGGTCGTGCTTGGAAAGAGATGTCGAACTCCCCCAGCTTGATGGCCCATTTGGCGAGTCGACCCGAAGTATCCGGACGGGCCAGGATGGCTCGGAGAGGTTGGTCCGTGAGCACCACGATGGGATGGGCTTGGAAATACGGGCGAAGACGCCGGGCGAAAACTATCAAGGCGAAAATGACTTTCTCTGTTTTGGAATACCTGACCTCGGCGTCATGCAGGACCTTGCTCACGTAGTAGACTGGCCTCTGGGTTCCGTCAGCGTCCAGGCGCACCAGGACTGAGCTGACGGCTTCTGAGGAGGCGGCTAAGTAAAGGAAAAGACTCTCCCCGTCTCTCGGCTTGGAGAGGAGCGGTGGGGAGGACAGGAACGCCTTTAAGCCGTCGAAAGCTTCCTGGCAGTCGTCCGTCCATGTGAAACCGTTCACCTTCCGCAGGGCCTTGAAGAAAGGCAAGCACCTCTCTGCCGATCTAGAGAGGAAACGACTCAGCGCCGCTACCCTTCCAGTTAGCCGTTGCACTTCCTTCTTGTTGGATGGCGGCCTCATGTCAAGTATGGCGCTGATCTTCTCTGGGTTCGCCTCGATTCCGCGCTGGGTCACCATAAAGCCCAGAAATTTACCTGCCGTGACCCCAAAAGCGCACTTCTTAGGGTTCAGCTTGACTTGGAAGCGACGGAGGTTGTTAAAAGTTTCTTCCAGGTCAGAGATGTGGTCGGCGGCACGGGTGCTCTTCGTCAGCATGTCGTCCACATAGACTTCCATGTTCCGGCCGAGCTGGTCATGGAACACCTTGTTCATCAGCCGCTGATAGGTCGCTCCCGCATTCTTGAGGCCGAAAGGCATCACCTTGTAACAGTAAATGCCTTTCTCTGTCACGAAGGAGGTGTGCTCCTCGTCGCTGGGGTCCATCCTTATCTGGTTGTATCCGGAGAAGGCGTCCATGAAGCTGAGAAGCTCGTGACCAGAGGTGGAATCGACCAGCTGGTCAATTCTTGGCAAGGGGAAGCTGTCCTTTGGGCACGCCTTGTTGAGGTCAGTGAAGTCTATGCATATCCTCCAGCTCCCGTTTGCCTTGCGCACCATGACTACGTTGGCCAGCCAGCTTGGGTAGTGCGCCTCCCGGATGTGGCCGGCGCTGATCAACTTGTTGACTTCTTCATCAATCGCCCTTTGTCGGTCGGGGGCAAAGCTCCTCTTCTTTTGACGGATTGGACGGTGGTGCGGGTCGATGTTAAGTTTGTGGGTGATGACTTCCGGAGAAATGCCGGGCATGTCGGACGCTGACCAGGCGAATACGTCCGAGTTAGCCCGCAGGAAAGCTAAGAGGCGCTCCCGGTCCTCCAAGGGAAGGAGTCCGCCCACACGGACGGTCCTTGCTGGGTCATCGCTGAGAGGGAAAGTCAGGAGGTGCTCGGCGGGCTCCCCTCCTTTGGCGGAATCTCTAGGGTCAGACGCCTCCAGGGCCGGGTCGGCCTCCAGAGGGCTCGACGCCGCATGGTAGCAAGGTAAGACCGGGCTTATCTCCCCACGCATTTCTCCAACTCCCTCGCTGGTGGGGAACTGCACCAATAGACGTCGGGTGGAGATAACCGCATCCAAAAGATTCAGGCCGGGACCCAAGAATGGCGTTGTATGCCAAAGGGACCCTCACAACCAGGAATTTCATGATCACGGTGCTTTGGCATGGCGGGGTTCCGGCCGTCACGGGCAAGGATATTTCGCCCTCGACCCTCACAGAATCTCCGGTGAATCCAACTAGCGGGGTCGCCACGGGCTGAAGGGAGTCAACAGATAAACCCATTCGAACAAAGGCGTCGTAAGTAAGGATGTCAGCTGAGCTGCCACTATCAACTAAAATCCTTTTTACAGGGTGTTTGGCGATCGTCATAGCGACGACTACGCCTTCATTGTTTACATTTTCCATTACAGCAGTCTCCCCCGGGGCATTACATTATTTAGAGCATCCTCCCCCCTCGGCCGCTTGGACGCAGAGGCTGACCCCCAGGACACCATCCCGACGGTCCGCTCCGTGGGAGTGTTGTCGACGGCGGCTTGAGCTGGTGGAGGCCCCATGATGGCCGGCAGCGGCTGTGGCGTCTTCTGGACGTACTTGCCGAGGTAGCCCCATTGGATGAGCTCTTCGATAGCCCGTTTCAAACTGTAGCAGTTGTCGGTGTCGTGGCCGTAGTCCCGGTGGAATCGACAGTAGCGGCTTCTGTCGCGGGATACACCCTTCTTCATGGGGGAGGACGTTGAAGGTAGGGCTCGCCCTCGATCTCCATCAGGATGTGGGATCGAGGGGCAGGAGAGGAGTGAGCTTACCCTCGTCGGGGACAGGGCTCCGGCGCCTGTTGTCGGACCGGCGAGGTGGGTCGGATCGGCGATGTCGAGGAGGTCCGCTCGGCTCAGGGCGAGCGGATTTGTGGCTGGAGCCCTTCGAAGACTCCCGGCGGTGAGGTCGGCTTCATCTGCCCGGATGTACTTCTGGGCCCGGAGGAGGAGGTCGGAGTAAGAGCTCGGGGGCTTCTTGTCCAAGGAGAAGGTGAAGCGGGACGGAAGGAGTCCCCGCTTCAGCGCCAGGTGGCCACCGCATCATCGAGATGGTAGACCTCGAGGGCGGCGGTTTTGAATCGGGACACAAAGTCCCGCAGGGACTCTCCTTCCTTCTGGCGGACGGAGAAGAGGCTGTCCGCCACCCTTGGGATCCGGCGGCAGGCATCAAAGTGGGCCAGGAATGCCCTCTCCAGCTCCCGGAAGGAGTCTATGCTGTGGGGGGACAGGCGTGAATGCCACGCACGGGCGGCCTTCCGCAGGGTCGCAGGGAAGGCCTTGCAGAGAAGGGCGTCTGAGGCGCCCTGGACTTGCATCATGGCCTTGTAGCTCTCGAGGTGGTCGAGAGGGTCGGTCGTACCGTCGTACGGGTCCACCTGGGGGAAGCGGAACCTGGAGGGAACCGGTTCCTCCAGGATGCGGCGGTGTAAGGAGGACGAGTGTCAAACTCTTCCTCCGGCTGGTGGTTTATCTTCCTGGCGAGCTCGTCGAGGCGCCGGTTGTACTCCTCCAGGCGTTCCTCCGCCTGGCGGTTGATCGTCGGAGCCCTCCGGGATGGCTCGGAGGAAGAAGAAGAAGAGGAAGCAGAAGATGGAGACGGAGTCGGGACTTCCGCCTGGGTTCCTCGTGATGATGTGGCTTGGGAGGAAGCTCGCTGGGGCCGTGGCCAGGGGACCGTGGCCGCTTGGAGGGCTCGCGGCGAGGCTTCCTGGGGAAGCTTGACGTCGGCCGGTCCCCCGCGGGGAGAGCCTCCCCTCGCCGACTGCTGGCTGGCGGGGGGAGCAGTCTGGTGCTGGGTGGCCACGGACTGCTGCTGCTGGAGTCCGTGGACCATGGCAGTGAGATTCTGAACTTGCTGGGAGAGGGTTGCCAGCTGCTCCGCTGTTTGGAGGGCGGCGTCCGGCGGCGGGCTGGCAACGGAGGGCTGGTAGCAGGGGGATTGGCCTCCTGCTGCCAGCTGGCGGGGAGCCCAGCCGGACAGCTGACAGAGGCATCCCGAGCTCGCGTCACCACCATGGCTTCTGGAGAAAAAGAGGGACGAAGGATGTAGCTCCGGGAGATCGTTCGCTACTTTTCTTAGCGCCCCCCCTACCTGGCGCGCCAATCTGATGACGCTCGATCACCCCTCCTGGACGTCGGGAACGGAGGCTCTTCTTCTTCACCGGATCGCCTGCAAAGAAGTCCCAAGACCGGAGAGGGTTCTCCGGTGGGACCCTCCGACGCCCAAGTTAGTGACAGAGGTCACAGCAGAGAAGGAGCTCGAGAGAGCTCTTGAGGAGGGAGAGGTCTCAGAAGGATCAGGTAGTTCCTTTGAGAGTTAGGGCATCGAGTGTGTAAAATGTGCGTTATAATGCCTTACCCGATTCTCGACGTAGTTTACCCTTTTATAGGGGTGACGCTGGCACGATCACGTGGGTCTGCGTCCCATCAGCCGGTGGGCCGTTGGATTGTCGAATCTGGTGCTATCGGGCGGCGCATGTTGGCGCTGCGCGCATCGGCGCTGTCGGGCGGCGCGCGTCGGCGCTGTCGGGCGGCGCGCGTCAGAGGAACGGATTCTTAAGCTGCTGGGGCTGATCTGGCGGGAACCGGGGTCCGTCTTGTCGGGGCCGAGCTGGGTCGACCTGAGATGGCTGGGGCCTATCCCGCCGGCAAGGCAGTGCCGGGGTGGGGCCGAATCGGCGGGACTGGAGACGCCGGGGCCGAGTCGGGCCGGCCTGGGATGGCCTTGGCCGACTCGGCGGGACTGGAGACGCCGGGGCCGAGTCGGGCCGGCCTGGGATGGCCTTGGCCGACTCGGTGGGACTGGAGACGCTGTGGCCGGCTAGCAACGTGCCGGGGACGGCTAGCTTGGAGACGCCGGGGCCGGCCAGGGATGTGCCGGGGCCGGCTAGACTGGAGACGCCGTGGCCGAGCAACGTGCCGGGGCCGGCTAGATTGGAGAGGCCGTGGCCGGCTGGCAACGTGCCGGGGCCGACTAGATCGGAGAGGTCGTGGCCGGCTGGCAACGTGCCGGGGACGGCTAGCTTGGAGACGCCGGGGCCGGCTAGCAACGTGCCGGGGCCGGCTAGATTGGAGACGCCGTGGCCTGCTAGATTGGAGAGGCCGTGGCCGGCAATGTGCCAGGGACGGCTAGCTTGGAGACGCCGGGGCCGGCTAGCAATGTGCCGGGGCCGGTTAGCTTGGAGAGGCCAGCCTTGGCGGGTGTCGGCCTTTGGTGCCGGCCTTAGGGGCCGGCGCTAGAGCCTGTCATCCTTTGGCCAGCGCTGGATGCTGGCGGTGGAGGCCAACGCCGGAAGCCGACGCTGGAGGCCGATGCTGGAAGACGATGTGGAGGCCGACGCTGGAAGCCGACGCTGGAGCCGACGCTGGAAGCTGACGTTGGAGGCCGACGCTGGAGCCGACGTTGGAGTCCGTCGGCCTTTGGCTAGCGTTGGGGCTGTCGCTGGAGGCCGTCGCTGGCGGCCGTCGCTGGAGGCCGTCGCTGGCGTTAGAGTCTGGGCCTTTGGGGCTATCCAAATATTTCATTTTCCATGGGGTCAATTGGCCCCATCAATCGCCATGGTGCAGGATAAGCGTGGTGATTCATATGTGCGCGTGGGCTCACATATCAATCATGCAAAATTTACAAGCAAACCTTTCGGTATAGGCATGCAGATGGGCAAATCATCATGTCCGATGCAAGCCATCCTGCACTGAAAGTAATGTACAAAACATTTTTCTACCTTATGTGTACACTGTTCTTCACCTAAGGGCTTTTTTTTTTAAAGATCCAGACTGCATTAGTGGAGCCTCTCATAAGTGACATTAATGTTCACTCATGCATGAGAGCAGACTCATAAATCTAACATCAAATTAAAGTGATTCTCTATGTAAAATAAATAATATTATGGCATTCAGATGACGTTGCAAGTTATTATTGCAGTATTCTCATTTAAAATGAACCATAAGTTTGGATCAAATGTTGCCAATAGCTATCGATTACCATTGATAAACCATGTATTTATCAATTGAATGTTGAGACAAACTGAATACCGATTCAAATTTTAAATCTCTTCCCTAAAAATCTTCTCCATGAGAAGGGATAATGATTTCTTCCCTCCAAAAGCAAGGCTAACGGACTTAAAAAGTTTAGGCAAGAAATCAATCAATCAATCAACTTGAATATGAATTCTTGTCTTGTACCAAAAGTTTCCTTAGTATCAAGAACTCTCGCGATTGCCAATGTGAAAAAATCAAAGGAAAGTAATATTATTGTTGAAAATCTAGTGTATTTTAATATTCAAAAATCTTTTTAACTTGATAAGTCTGTTTATTTGATATGTCGTTATCAACCAATAGGGATAAGTCTTTTTGATTTGTTGACTAGTCTTTTGACTTATACGTCTCTACGTACGTGATAAGTCTTTCGTTGATCGACCGTTGGACTAATTCAATCCATTGGATTGGATTGATTCATCCCTCTCAACCGGTGCATGTTTCCTTATAAATATTTGAAGCAATGCCGGTGTTTAATTACCCCATTCAAATTTTTTTGCTTTTCATCCTTATCTAGAGATCCATTAATTCATCCTTATCCAGTCCAGAAATTCATTCCTTTGCTTCCGTTCTTATCCAAAGAGAAGGAACTCATTCGGTTGTTCATCCTCTTCTGACATTTGTATGTGCATGCTTATTAGAAAACTCGCTACTGTTGTATCCTGAAGGGTAGTCATGCTTTAATCTTCTGCACCGAGATATTATCTCCGAAAGGCACGAATCTACTCTTAAGGACAGTGTCGTGCACGCCACAGCATCTTCTCAAATATTCAAATAGATATCATTCGGATACTATCTTTCCTCATCTTTATCCAACAATTAGATATAGACTCTATTATGGTTGCTGTTACTAAGTCCTTTCCCGATACATCCAAGATTGAGTAATTTACTGGTTCCCATTATGAACGTTGGCAAGAGAAAATATTTTCAATATTAGATGTTCATAATATTGCATATGTTTTGACCGAAGAAAGAGGACCTTCTAAATTGGGAAAAGGCTAACAGAATATGTAGGCATACTATTCTTAGTACTCTATCTAATGAACTATTTGATATTTTTTATCCTATTAAATCAGCCTCTGAGATTTGAAAAGCCTTAAAAGAAAATATATTCTTAAAGATGCTGGTTCTCAAAAATTTGCAATAGGAAATCTTTTAAACTTTAATATGTCAGAAGATAAAGACGTGTCATCTCAGATCATGCTTTCCATATTCTATAAATGACCTTAAAAATGAAAATATTATTCTTCCTTATGCTTTTATTACTGGATCCCTAATTGAAAAATTACCTGAATCTTGAAAGATTATAAGAATAATCTAAAGCATAAAAGAAAGTCTATGTCCCTTGAAGACCTCATTGTGCATATTAGGATTGAAGAGCAAAACAGAACCGGAGAAAAGATAGAAAAGGCTATGAAAATGACTGATAAGGCTAATCTAATAGAGGATGGATCTAGTAAGGATAAACATAAGTCCTATAAGTCCAAACATAGAAACCATTACAAGAAATATGATAAGAAGCCTCATGTTCAAAGAAGTCAAAATTTTAAGAAGAAAAAGGGATCTTGCTATGTTTGTGGGAAACCAGAACACCATGCTGCCCAATGCAGGTTCAGAAAAAATAATGATGCTCCAACCAAACCAAAGGCTAACTTGATGGTTGGAGAAGATATAATTGCTGCGATTGTTAGCGAGGCCAATATTGTTGCACATACAAAGGACTAGATGATGGATTCTGAAGCCACATCATATATGTGTGATAGAAATGCATTTGCTTCCTATATCCCATTGCCAGAAGGGAGGAGCAAGTCTTCATGGGCAACTCAAAGTCTTGTTCCGTGATTGGCCAATGAAAAATCAATCTAAAATTGACTTTTGAAAAAGTCCTTTCATTTGAAAATATGCTACATGTGCCGGACATCCGTGTGAACCTAATTTCTATGGCCTTGCTTGAAAAAAATGGTGTGAAAGTGTCATTTGAGTCTGACAAAGTTGTCATGACCGAATCTGAAAATTTTATTGGAAAGGATATTGTAACCAGATGCATCATCTTCTTTTGCTTACTTGCTTGACTCTGTTAATCTTTGGCATGGTAGATTAGGACATGTTAATTACTCTTATATTAAAAGAATAAATAATTAGGTTTGCTAAATAACATGTCTACCTCTTATGATCATGAAAATGTCAAACATGTGTAGAATCTAAATTAACCAAAAGGAGTTGCAAATCTATTCATACAAGAGAAACTGAATTGTTAGAATTAATTCATTCTGACTTAGAAGATTTAAAAGGTAATATGACTAGAAGTGGAAAGAAATACTATATTACTTTTATCGATGATTTTTCTCGTTATGCAATGGTTTATCTATTAAAATCAAAAGATGAAGCCTTCAAAATGTTTCTAAAATATAAAGCAGAAGTTAAAAATCAATTAACAAGAAAAATAAAAAGACTTAGATCTGATAGAGGAGGAGAATATGATTCTACTCCTTTTAATGATTATTGTGCACAACACGATATAATTCATGAATTTACTCCTCCTTATTCACCTAAATCTAATGCAGTGGCTGAGAGAAAGAATAGAACACTTAAAGAAATGATGAATGCATTGCTCCTTAGTTCTGGTACACCCATGAACTTGTGGGGGAAAGCCCTTTTTTCTACTTGTTTTATTCAAAATAGAATTTCTTATAAGAAAACCAATAAAACACCCTATGAGTTATGGAATGGTCATTTGCAAGTTTTAAATATTTAAAAGTATGGGGTTGTTTAGCTAAGGTATTGCTTCCTGAACCTAAAAAAGAAAGTTAGGATCTAAAACCTTTGATTGTATGTTCATAGGTTATGTTCAAAATAGTCCTGCAAATAAATATAGTGCAGCCTATAGGTTCTTAGTGATTAAAAGTGAAAATAATATCATAGAACCTAATACTATAGTTGAGACCAAAGATACAAAATTTTTTGAACATATCTTTCTATGAGAACCTCTTAAAAAGACCTTCTAGACTATAAGTGGTTGAACCTAATTTAAAGCCTGATGACATTCAAGAGCTAAGGAGATCCAAGAGAATCAGAAAGGAAACCAATCTAGGAGATGATTTTTATACTTTTCTTGTTGATAATGATCCTAAACCTATTCTGAAGCAATTTCATCTTCTGATGCTATATTTTGGAGAGAGGCTATAAATAATGAGATAGAATCCATCATGAGCAATCATACATGGGAATTAGTAAGTTTATCCCTTGGAGCTAAAACTATTGGGTGTAAATGGATCTTTAAGAAAAAGCTAAAGCCTGATGGTTCTATTGAAAAATTTAAAGCAAGGCTGGTTGCAAAAGGTTATTCTCAAAAGAAAGATATTGACTACTTTGATACTTTTGCACCTATGACAAGAATAACTTCTATTAGAGTCTTGATTGCTCTTGCATCTATTTATAAATTGATAATTCATCAAATGGATGTTAAAACTGCATTTCTTAATGGAGACCTAGAAGAAGAAATATATATGGATCAACCTGAGGGTTGTGTTCTTCTAGCAATAAGCATAAAGTTTGTAAATTAATTAAATCTTTGTATGGCTTGAAACAAGCACCAAAATAATGGCATGATAAGTTTGATAAAGTGCTAGTTTCAATGGATATCAAATTAATAGTGCTGATAAATGTATTTATTCTAAAGTTGTTAATCATAAATGTGTTATAATTTGTTTGTATGTAGATGATATGCTCATATTTGGCACTAATTTTGATATTGTTACTTGCATCAAAATGTTCTTGACTTTGAATTTTAATATGAAAGATATGGAAGAAGCATATATGATTTTAGGAATTAGACTTGTAAAGAAGTCGAATAGTATCATACTTTCACAAGAACATTATGTTGAGAAAATCTTGAAAAAAATTTCACATTTGGATTGTAAGCCTTGAGCACTCCTTATAATGCTAATTCACATCTTAAGAAAAATAAAGCAATGTGTCTTACAATCCAAATATGCTCAAATTATTGGTAGTCTTATGTATTTGATGAACTGCACTCGACCTGACATTGCTTATGCTATAGGAAGACTAAGCAGATATATCCCAATGTCCTAACAAGATCATTGGATTGCATTACAAAGAGTGCTTAGATATTTGAAAGGAATCATGAACTATGGTTTGATGTATTATGGGACTCCTACAGTATTAGAAGGATATTGTGATGCTAACTGATTTTCGACTCTGATGAGATGAAATCCACTAGCGGATATGTGTTTACCCTTGGAGGAGGAGTAGTGTCATGGAAATCATCTAAGCAAACATGTATAGCTCGGTCTACAATGAATTTGAATTTATTGCCTTGGAGAAGGCTGGTACTGAAGCCGAATGGCTCAGAAATCTTTTGATAGATCTTTCCATTTGGATGAGACCAGCTCCATCTGTGTCTATGCATTGTGATTGTCCGGTTGCCATAGCTAAAGCTAAAAACAAAATTTATAATGGAAAGAGTAGACATATACGTCTAAGACATAATATTGTGAGGCAGCTTATTAATGATGGAGTAATATCTTTGGATTATGTAAGGTCAGAGTTGAATTTGGCCGATCCTCTGACTAAGCCTAAGCAAAAAGCTTGTGAGCAATACATTGAGGGAAATGGGATTACACATAGATTAAGAGTTGAAGTGATGGTGACCCAACCTTCATGAACGGAGATCCCGGAAGAAGGTTCATATGGAAAAATAATCAACTGGACAACTTGGAGTATACTATCATAATATTTATATTGTGAAATCCCTTTCTATGGTGTGAGATAGTATTCTGCAGTGTTTAGGTTGAACTAATATGTGAAGTTCTTAATGAATGTCATAGCCTAATTTGGATGGTATACAAAACTGCAGTGTATACTTGATGACAATCCACCTATATGAGTATGGAGATGGTGGCCGCTTCCTATGAGACTTGGATGGGATCTTAGAGCACTCATGAATATCCAGGTAGACGCATGGCCGAAACGTGTCAACCCTTGAACTCCATGAGACCTTTAGAGCACTCATGAATATTCAGGTAGATGCATGGCCGAAACGTGTCAACCCGCTTGAACAATCAAAATTTGAGAGATGGAATTGAGTTATAAGTCAATGATCCAATAAAAGAAGGATTGGTTCATAGAAACTTAGTTTCACCAACCTTTTATGGATTATACTTGTTTTCTCTATGCCTGGTTCATAGTCACATAGACACCATGGCTTATGCATTACATTCTTACAGTTCCTTTAAAGTTTGTCTTGTCTTCTTTTGTATATTGAAATTGGGAGGGAATGTTGAAAATATAGTACATTTTAATATTCAAAAACCTTTTGACTTGATAAATCCATTTATCTAATACATCGTTATCAACCGGTAGGAATAAGTCTTTTTGATTTGTTGACTAGTCTTTTGACTTATACGTCTCTACATACGTGATAAGTTTTTCGTTGACCGACCGTTAGACTAATTCAACTCGTTGGATTGGATTGATTCGTCGCTTTCAACCAGTGCGTGCTTCCTTATAAATATTCGAAGCAATGCCGGTATTTAATTATCCCATTCAAATTTTTTGCTTCCTTTCTTATCCAGAAATCCATTCTTCATCCTTATCCAGTCCAGAGATTTATTCCTTTGCTTCTGTTCTTATCCAAAGAGAAGAAACTCATTCGTTGTGCATCCTCTCTTCTGACATTGGTGTGTTCACGCTTGTTAGAAGACTTGCTACTGTATCCTGAAGGGTAGTAGTGCTTTGATCTTCTGCACCGAGATATTATCTTCGAGAGGCGCAAATATACTCTTAAGGACAGTGTCATGCATGCCACAGCATCTTCTCAAATACAATCAATAATATCATCCCGGATACTATCTTTCCTCATCCTTATCCAATAATTATAAGGCTACAAATGAGCTGAATTGACCCATGAGCTGATCTGATCAATAATTGAAGACAAACATATTAGATAAAGTTTAAAAATTGAATCCAATCTTAGTTGCAAATTAGATCCAAGTCATGTATCTTTCATTCTAGTCTAACCCAACCCATATATATCTAAAAGACTAAATTAAATTAGAGTAATAAAATAAATCCAATATAACCAAACTCAATCTAGCCCTACTTATAAATCCTAATTATACATATCAATTTTCATCACTTCTATTGCCCTTACTAATTTACTGAAAGAACTCCCATTTAAACTAATTATCTTTCTTACTTTAACATCTCCCCACATCTATTTTCGCTTAAATAATCTAAATATTCATAATGCCTTTAATTTATCAATGTTTGTTTTTAAAATCATAATTTACAAACTTAAAAATTCCAGTTACTTAAAATTAAAATTTTTGAATGTAAATTTAAATTAAAAACGATACTTTTAGTACTCTATACTTAATTATAAATTATTAAATTATAACTATAAAATAATAGCTAAATGCTATATTAAAATGTAAACCATATTCCATCCGAATTTGAACATTTTAGATTAGATTTTAACCAAGCTTGCCAAAGAGAAACGAATGCAGAGCAATCAGCACCAATGACCTAAATTCAAGTTCTGAGTTCACCCCCCCATCCTTCTTAGAATTTCCTTCAATCTTAGTTCTTAAAACAATGGTTCCTTCACTCCTAAGAAGCAAATCCGTTCTAAAATTCTTGAGATAACGCCAATTTCAGGCGCTAGTTGAAGGAGCCACGGTATGCATTCTGTATTCCCCTAATATTCAAAACATCTTCACATATTGTAAATTATCAGGCAACCAATCACTTGATGAATATTTATCCTATCCAAATATTTGTATTTCCACAGGAATGCCAAAGATTTGCCAACTTGCTCGAAAAGAATCTCACCTACTCACTTTCTTCCAGAACATATAACCCCTTCCTTTCCCCTTTTACTCCCTTCAATTGATAACAAAAGTCTCACACGTTCGAGTGACCACTCAGCAATTATGGATCCTAAACATCACATAAGAACTGTGCAATAAAATGTCAGAAGATAAGCAAAGGATAGGTTGTTAGCATCCCTTCTCTTGGTAGATTTAACTTATTCAAATTTGTGGAGGGCAATGAAATCAATAAGCTAATGTGATCCAGGCAGGTGAATCTATCGCCAAGCAAATTGGGTTACACGGAAAAAGAAGACACAAGTACATGTTCCACTTTATTCAACCAAACATCACAAAGAAACATGTTCACCAGAAGCATCACAAACAAAAGAAAACATCTTCACTATCAGAAACCACAATCAAGCATCCAAGCTACACCATTCCTGCAAAGTTGGTGTTGACACTCCAATGTTTTTCATGTCTCTGATGTTGGCTGGTTCCCACCCAAAAAAAAAAAAAAGATAAAAAGGTTAATACCATAAGTTTCCTCAAGATTTCAAGTAACAATTGATATCAGGACAACGTGCATCTACCAGTAAATGGATAATAAGGAGTGTTTCCAATTTTCTATTTTTGGTACTATGTCTCGTAGTGGCAAAACATCAATATTTCTGCTAGATAAAGAGCTAAACAAAAAGAGGCATTCATCATGTGAAAGGCCGAGAGTATAGTTAAAGATTTTGGCTTTGCTTGTAATGGTCTTTTCCTCAATCTGACCCAATTATTTTGGCCTTGTTTACATATTCGTTTCATGTTTTGGTTGTTTAATGCCGCTTTTCCCGGTTTCAATAATTCTGATGGTGCAAAAACCAAACATTATTCACGCTGTGTTCCAACAACCTAATAACCTAGCTTTTAGCTGTCCCTTAGATATTATATTGTTGAAAGATGGTGCATACAAAATCCATCAACTAAGCAGAAAGCAGGTTCCAATCATATCAACAGAAGGCACAAGTTGAATAGGAGATAAACGAATGAATGAAAATTTATACTAACCATGAGAATACCTACCAAGATGAATTTCAGGAGTAGCAGCAGCTGTTGCATCAACAATGACAGTAACAGATTGGTAATCCAAGGATACTGCATCAAAAACAGTCTGCCTGATACAATTTGGTGTTTGAACCCCTGAATATTGAAAAGTTTAATTATCTAAGTTGCAAAAGAATATTAAAATGGAACAAATGCCATGGTCCAAACACACTAAAATGTTATGGCACCTCATTTGCATCATCAGCATGGTTGCATCAATCAGCATGCATAAAAAACTGACAAACAAAAGGGTTTATTACCACAAGCAGTGAAGCTATCACAACCATATGAGGTAGCTTTAGAAACTTAATTCCAACTTCGTATTATGCTAGGGACCCGCATCAGGGAAGATATAAACGTAAAAGAAGATTTCTTTTCTGGTAGTGGTGGTCTAGGAAGGGTGATGCTCGTGAGGGGAGGGGCGATGCTCAAGATTTCAGGGTAGAATGTCAAAAAACAACCAAGAGATGGTGAAGGAATCTCAAACACAATCAGAAACAGTTTAAAATGTCAAAGTCCATGGACTAAGGAAAACATTTGAGAATGCTCTGAAGAATAATAAGAGCAAACAAATGGAAAATAGCAACAGAAATGGGAAATATCAGTCATTATTATCATAACTATATGAGACCTCTGACCTGATCTTTCTACAAAACCAACACATGCGCACGCAGGCATGCATGCATGCAGATAGAGAGGGAGAGGGTAGCAGGGAAGGGGATGAAAACCATAAGGTTAAACAAACCACTATTCTTAAAAGTATGAAAAGTGTGAATCAACTAATAATTCTTTGTAGATACATTTTTTCCCAATGACTAATTGCAATCCAATCGAATTCAGAACCTGATATAAGACTAACAATTACAGAATGGTGACCATAGTCCTCAGAACATTTACAATATATCATTGCACTTGTCTTTAATTTGTTCCAACTTGCTTTGAAACTAAGCAGACACTAATGGACTGTGTATTAAACTGGCAGATGAGATATCATGCTTGATGGAGAAAGGCGATTATTGCAGATTACCAAAAGTAAAGAAAATAAAATTCAATTTACTCTGTTGCTACTTACCAACAACAACCAAACTATTGATCTCAAAGACCTGAAGAAGTGAATGAAGGGGTGTAGCACAGAATGCACTGAAACGTGTCTTCACCAACTTGTAGTCTTCTTCCTTCATCAAGAGTCCATCAACCAATTCTGCCCCTTTTGAACCCTTTGTAACAGGTCCTTTACCATAGGTATACAAAGGCCTGCGGAAGAGCTCGACATCTCTTCCAAAGGATCATGTTCTCGAACAACCTACATTCTCCGTTCTTCAACTGTCATTGGAATGAGATAAATAAAGTAACATGAATGACTTTAAATGTAAGAACCATCTAAAACTATCCACAAGCCCTCCATGGAAAGGTGTATTAAATTTTTCCAGAATTTCATTAAAATATGGAAAGTGCTTAGGTTGTTATAATGTGCATGCTTAGGTTGTTATAATGTGCATGCAACCTCTCTCTCTCTCTCTCTCTCTCTCTCTCTCTATATATATATATATATATATATATATATATATATATATATTATTTATGTTGAAAAATGTTCCTCAAGTCAATTATCTGCTAAGTATCCATTGGATTCGTGAAAGTGAAAAATGACATATGACCAGAAAAACAAAAGAAGTTCTTCAAATCATGTGAACGATATTTTAGGTGGTTACAAGTTATTAAAAGATTATGCCAATAGAAAGAATTTAAATAAAATAGTTATCATTTAAATATGAACCAGGTTATTTTTGTGTTCACACATATGGATTCAAAACAATTTGTGTTTTTGTGAGTGATCACAAGTGTCTGCAGAAAGGTAATTGTTCCTGTGTGTACAGCGTACATGTCTCAATATGCATCCACAAAATTGCAGACATGTTCTGAAAATAATTTAATAAGACTAGCACCTGGAATTTATAGGTGAACAAGGATGGTAATGGGTCATCCTGATGATCCATATATGTAAGTTCTGTCTTCAAACACACTATATCAAACATGTAGAGAGGAAAGGAAAAACAAAGGGGGCCTTAAAACTGACCCAAATCACAAAAATTCCACGCTCTCTTGCAACAGAAATGGCCTGGATAATAGATGGGACAATGGCTTGGCCTCCAGCCACACACATTGGGTTTCCTGGCAAAATAAAATCATTCTGGAAATCAAACAAATAGGATGTTAATAAAAACTTTATATAACCGGAGGAAATTAACAAAGAAATCCAGGTTTATGTAACAAAAGACAAGTTCCACATCAATCTGGGAGGGAAGTCTCTCAGATGACGGGCAAAGAATGCCTACAAAGGCCAAAAGATTAAAGAAACTAGGGCAAAGTCAGAAATCTCTCTTTCACCTGCATATCAATGACAAGAATCGCTGTTTTGCTCCACTTCTCTGCATTGGAACGGGCAGTTTCTCCAGAAATCTACAACATACGCAAAATAACATTACAACATACACTTGATCCAAAAATATAAACAACATGATAACATATGTAGCACCCCAGTAACATGGGATATCTTTTCCAACAAAAGCTAAAGAATTGATAACATAACTATCATCTCAATAGCATAGGTAAAATTGCATTAAATAAGATATCTTCTCCACATAAGTCTACAAACTACGTCACATAAATTCGTTTTTTTTTTTAAATGAAAAAGATGATTTTTGAAAGAAGAATCATAGTTAACGGTCAAGGAGGATTTGTAGACAAAGTTTGTTTTTTTTTTTTTTTTTCATATATTTTGATAGGATTCCATAAAAGGGGTACCTTGGCAGCTGGGATTGCAGCTGTGATCCTTCTGGAACGTCCGCTACTCAAGTCAGCGGCCGTCGCCGGTTCATCGGGCGTTCGACGAGGAACGATCGAGCTCGCCAAGGACGGAACTCGATCTCTCCAGCGAGCTCCTCTTTTCGTTCGAACGAGGGGCTTAGGGTGAGGGTTTCGGGGGATGAAGGGCCGGTTGGAAAAGGGAGAGAGCGCGACAGCCATCGTTTTTGGGGCTTGCATTCGGTTTCTTCTCCCTTCGTCTTTCTCATTAACCCTCCAATCGTTGGTCCTCCAAACCCACCGACCGTCAGCTTCTCTAAACGGGCGGCGATCACCGCCAGTGGAGGCACGGTGGGTTTTTTTTTTTTACAAACCGACGATCACACTAGCCTATTGCGAATCAGCCCACAAAGATCCGAATATAAAATTTACTATAATAAAGAAGGACAGGGATCACTCGCTTCCAGATCCACAAACCAGCATGCTGGGCCACAAAAGATGCTACCCAGTTCGCCGCCGAATTGGCATCGGATTAGCAGGGCCATAATGGTAATTCTCCTTTCAGGAAATAACTGATATGGAATCATCCTCAATAAATAACCTCTGAGCCTGAAGAGTCATAAGAAATGCCCGCCCAGGCCGCATAAATCTCTGACATCAGGACGGAGGAGTCAATAGTACCAAAACCACCCGCTCCTAGCAACTTACCCTGAGGGCCACGGATGACAAAGCAGAATCAACAGCTCTGCTACGGACACTCCCATCAAAGTTGATTTTGACGAACCCTGAAGGAGGGGGATCCCAGGAGATGAACACCGTATGCCGGTTCGCTGCCGTAGCAGCAGGGGATCCCTAGAGGCTAGAGACGTCAGAACCAACTCGGGCACAGTCCACGACCAAAGATCTGATTTTCCTCATAATCCTGAGGGAAGACATAGGATCATCCATGAAAAGAATCTAGTTTCTCGATAACCAAATGATAAGCCATGACAACCCAAAGGCTACACCTTTGCAGAGAAGCTCTATGAATATCAAGGAAGAAAGAAGAGCGAGGTGAACCCAGATCGTCCATCCTGACAGAATAACCCACCATATACCAGATCTGTCTCGCTCTGGGGCAAATAAAGATAGCATGCTCAGAAAACTCCTCCTCCACCCTACATAAAGGACAGCACGACTGGATCGACAGACCCCTCCGAGAGAGAAGAAGACAGGTAGGGAGACAATCCCACAGAAGCTTCCAAATAAATAGCTGCACTCTAGGAAGAGTGGGAAGCTTCCAAATCCAAGCAGCATCCATCGAACGCTGGGAACCCGGCCTGAAAATCATCATCAAATCCCTGGTAGGAGCCCTGGAGAGATAGGATCTCTGCCAAAGCCTGGAGTCAGATGAACGACCAGGGATAAGGGGCATCAAGAGAATACGTCTAGAAAGTTCCAGCCCAAAGAAACGGGTCACCGAGGGGATATGCCAGGCTGGGGGATCAGAAGAAATCAAATCCTTAACCCTTAAACTGGAAGGGATATCAATACTGATAAAAGAGGGCCATCGAGAGAGGAAGCTCAGAAACCAGATGTCCTGAATAACATCGATCGATGATCCATCTCCAATCATCCAAGAAACATTACCCCTGATAGACTGTCGAAACCGACAAACTTCCTTCCAAAAAGAGGAGCAGCCTCGAGGTGGCCTGATATGTAGTCCGGCGTCCAGGCTCCATACCTAGCACGCATCAGGGTACTCCAAAGACAATGCGGCTCCAGGAGGAATCTAGAAGCATGTCTGGTAAGAAGGGCATCCCTTCTAACAATCAGAGACTGGATCCCAAGCCCGCCATCTTGGATAGGCATGCAGACCGTATCCCAGGATAATAGTGAGTACCATGAACTTCTTGCATAGAAGCCCACAGAAAATCACGAAAATATCTCTCAATCTTCTTAAGGAAGGTAATAGGAATAACAGAATTAGACAAAAGATATAGGGGAAGAGAGGAGAGAACCGAGCGGATAATGATAATTCTAGCCATCATCGAAAGGCCAGTAACCTGCCACCCCTCCAAACGCTGATGGACCCTCCTCTCAAGCTCATAGCAGTCAGAGCAATGGGGACGTCTCCCTGTGATAGGAATCCCCAAATACATAAACCTGTCAGTCTGAGTAGAAATACCCGACAAAGTAATAATGGCTTCCCTGATAGATCTAGGAGTCTTCGGGCTGAAACATATAGAGGACTTAAGAAAATTAACCTTCTGATCCGAAGCCTGACAATTTCGCTGAATAATAGAATAGAATGACGCTGCATTAACAATAGAAGCCTGGCCCAGGAGAATGCAGTCATCCGCAAACAGGAGATGAGAACCCATAAGGCCGTTCACATCAGCCATAAATGGGACAATCCTCCGTTCTAGCTGAGCCTGATAGAAAGCACGAGACAGATCATCCACAGTCAGAATAAATAACAAAGAGAATAAAGGGCATCCCTGTCGAATCCCTACGATAGAGTGAAAAATGATTAAAAAAAATAAGAAAAGAATTCAGACACCGTAACCATTTGACATGCCAAGCAATCGATAATTAGTAATAAAATTAGTGTCATATGACATAATATTCTAAAAGCGAGCATTAGAAGTGATGAACTTTTGAGGCCCAAATGCCTTCTTTTCTTTTTTTTCTTCCCCTCTTTTTTTTTTAGTACTAACCGATGATCATATCATTTGTAATTGAGTCAAGCCCACTTTATCAGAATACAAAATTTAAGAAAGCACATACAAACACGAATCATCCAGTATCTAGCATCATGGCTCTGAATGATGGGCAACCCGAGTAGCAATCCAATTAGCCGCTGAAGTAGCTTCTCGATAAATGTGCCGAATCTGGACAGTATTAGCCTGGTAAATATAGACCGAATGTCGCATATCATAGTGTTGATCGGAATAGGGTCATCCAGATCCTGACGGAGCTAGTGCACTACTTGTAGGGAGAAATAGTCTCCGAGGCATGCATATTTTTAAAAATTGATAACTATTATCATTGCGGAAATTAAAAGATTACATATTAATCTATCTAATATGCATCAAGATCATATCTTTGCCTATATATTCAGGGTCGTTTGATCTAAAATATGCATATAAAAACATCAAGATCATATCTTGATCTTCAAGATGACTAGTCACACTATTATCTTGAAGCCTGCCTTAAGATCTAGGGATCAAATCACTTACCTTAAGAACAGTAGGTAAATCCTTATTGCTCTGCAGCCGTTCAATCGTCCGGCCTCTAGTATCGTCCACGCGAAGCCCCGAATGATCAGATTTCCGGGAGTGCTAGCTCGCGAAAAATAGCTTTGCTGATCTTGAATCCTCTCACTTGAATCTTCCTCCAAGATCCACCAGGCTTCCGCTAACACCAGAATCACCAGGATTTTCTATTCTAACATTTTAGAATTACAATCCACGATAATTTAGAATTACAATCCATGACAAATCGTGTATTGTTGTTCTATTTTTTTCTGTGTTCTCTGGTGAGGGAATGCCCTCTATTTATAGTCTCGATTTAGCCTTGACATTTAATTCTGACATTTAAGAATCCGTCGTTTGGCAAAAGCGAAGAGACGCCGAAGGCGCGGCGCTTGGTTTAATTCCGACGTTCGGAGAAAACCAAGGAGTCGCGGCGTTTGGTTTAGTTCCGTCGTTCGGAGAAAACCAAAGAGACGAGGGATAAATCCGACGTTCGGTAAATAAATGTCATGCATTAAATTCTATCTCATGAGATGAGATTTTAGCCATCTCATCATATGAGATCCATATTCGAGAGGTTTGGGTTCTGATCTGAATTTATTTGACTTAACCCACATAGATCATGGTCCAAGCCCAAATCAAATTTGGCTAGTCCTGAATCTATTTAAATTCAAATCAAGTCTAATTTCAAATCAATATTTGAAATTGACTTGTCCTTCTAATAGACTTAAACCAAATTGAATCTTATTCAATTGTACTTAACCCAATTGAGATAATTCAATCAATCAAATTGATTAATTAAATCATATACGATTCTCAATCGTTGATCAGCAAATAGATCATCCTAGGAAACTTCTATGCGTGTGACTCTCTAGGTTCGAACCTAAGCCGGTAGCATAGAAACAACTTTCTATACTAATCGATGTGCCCATCTAGCAATGGAACCCGACGTCCGGATAGGTCGAAGAGTTGCCGAGCAAACTCCAAGAACCCTAAGAAACAGTTACCGTATAATTCATCCTCTTGACCACAAATGCTAAGGATGGCTTAAGAGCCTGTCAACTCTAAATAGCAAATCCATAAAGTGATTTCAACTTTAGTGATCATGTGACTTTCACATGAAGTGCCTTGGCCAAGGTCTTGCTAAATTGAAACACAAGCATTTCTCCTTTTAATGGGATAGGTCAAATTCCATCTTGATCCACAACTGACTACCACAAGTACTTGACTGCACCCAGTAACCTTTCGTAGCTGGATTAGAAATCCAGGTGGTCCGGCACCTAAGTACAATGAGTTGCTGTAAGCCACTGGTTGTGATCTTCAGGTCTGAAGGATACTTATACCTATATCTTCTCGGATTAACTCTTGACAGCAGAGTATCCGAAATGAGTCACGTTCGGTGAAATGTACTCCTACACTTTCACCTGTATGTCATACCAGTGTCTCTACACTCCTTGGTTAAGAGGATAACCAACAAATATGATATACAACGTCCTATAATTGATAGTACTATGGCCCTGTCATAGTATATCATTTGGTCGCGAACTCTTTTAAGGACCTTCTAAGATAAATCCTCCTTTATCGTGAGGAAGATCCTAAGGGCTTCATTACTTTCAGGAGTATTAAGAAGATGTTCTTGTAATGAATAAACTGCCAAATAACTTTTATTAATATATCAATTTATATACAATTTACATCAGCACAATCATCAAATGATTGGCTTTAGGATACAATTCCCAACAAACTCCCACTTAGCCTAAAGCCACTCATTACAGTATCTAATACCCATCTTCAACTTATAGTTGTCAAACTCCTTGATGCTGAGTGCTTTAGTAAATGGGTCACCTAGGTTTTCCTTTCCATCAATCTTCTGAAGATTTATGTCACCTCGGTCTACTATCTCTCGAATAAGATGAAACCGGCGCAGTATGTGCTTGGTGCGCTGATGTGCTCGTGGTTCCTTTGCTTGAGCTATGGCACCAGTGCTGTCACTGTATAACAGGACTGGTTCATCTATGGAAGGTGTCACTCCAAGCTCGGAGATGAACTTTCGCAGCCACACAGCTTCTTTCGCAGCATCTGATGCAGCGATGTACTCTGCCTCGCACACCGAATCTGCCACTGTATGTTGCTTGGAACTTTTCCAGCAAACAGCTCCACCATTTAGGATAAACACGAAACCCGATACACTTTTGCTATCATCATGATCTGATTGAAAACTGGAATCAGTATATCCAACAAGTTTCAAATCAGACTCTCCATAGACTAACCACTGGTCCTTAGTATTTCTCAAATACTTAAGGATTGTCTTAACAACTTGCCAGTGTTTTTCTCCTGGATCAGATTGGTATCTACTCACTACTCCTAGTGAGTATGCCACATCTGGTCTTGTACATGTCATGGTGTACATAATCGATCCTACTGCCGAAGCATATGGAATTCGACTCATACGTTCTCTTTCATTAGGAGTTGTCGGACAATCCTTCTTAGAAAGATGAATTCCATGGCCTATCGGAAGATAGCCTTTCTTGGAATTCTCCATGCTAAACCTCTTTAGCACTGTGTCAATGTACGTAGATTGGGATAAACCTAGCATCCTCTTAGATCTATCTCTATAGATCTTCATCCCTAGGATGTATGATGCTTCTCCCAGATCTTTCATGGAGAATTGTGATGATAACCATGTCTTTATTCCTTGTAATGCAGGGATATCATTCCCGATTAAGAGAATATCATCCACATATAATACAAGAAATACAATAACAGAATCGTTAGCCCATTTATAAATGCAAGGTTCTTCTTTATTCTTAATAAAGCCATAAGATTTGATCACTTTATCAAATCGTATGTTCCAACTCCTTGATGCTTGCTTAAGTCCATAAATAGACTTCTGTAGCCTGCACACTTTAGACTCGTCTTCAGATATAAAACCTTCAGGCTGTATCATATACACCTGTTCTTCTAAATCACCATTTAGAAAAGCGGTTTTAACATCCATCTGCCAAATCTCATAATCGAAGTGTGCTGCTATAGCTAGCATAATCCGAATGGATTTCAGCATTGCCACAGGAGAAAACGTTTCGTCATAGTCAATACCATAACGTTGACGATACCCCTTGGCAACCAGACGTGCTTTATAGGTCTCTACCTTTCCGTCTGCGCCTCTTTTCCTCTTGAAAACCCATTTACACCCTATGGGTTTTATCCCTTCGGGTGGGTCAACTAATGTCCATACATTATTGTCCTTCATGGAATCAAGTTCGGATTTCATGGCATCAAGCCATTTATTAGAGTCAGTCCTTTGCATAGCATCCATATAGGTGATCGGATCCTCGTTGTTCTCATCGAGTTCAACAGGATCATCGTTCTGGACCAAGAAACCCAAGTATCTGTCCGGTTGATGTGGTACTCTACCAGATCGCCTTAATGGTGCATCTAAAATGGGTTTTGAGTTTGATCTAATCAACTCAGATTCTAGGGGTTCACTGGTTTGTGTTGTTCCTTCTACTTGATGAACTTCCTCAAGTTCAACATTAGAGCTATTTGTTCCTTCACTAAGGAACTCCTTTTCAAGAAAAACTGCTCTATTACTAATGAACAACTTTTGTTCTTCAGTATTGTAGAAGTAATATCCTTTTGTTTCTTTCGGATAGCCGATGAAAAAATATTTGTCAGATTTGGGTTCAAGTTTGTCTGATTTTGCACGTTTCACATAAGCCGGACACCCCCAGACTCTCAGATAGGTAATAACCGGTTTATGTCCATACCACATCTCATGTGGAGTTTTAGAAACAGACTTACTTGGAACCTTATTAAGAATATGACAAGCTGATTCTAATGCGTATCCCCAAAATGATATTGGCAAGCTTGCAAAACCCATCATGGACCGAACCATGTCTAACAGAGTTCGATTCCTTCTTTCCGACACACCGTTATGTTGCGGTGTTCCAGGAGGAGTCCATTGGGAGAGAATCTCATTCTCCTTTAAATATGTCACAAATTCATTGGAAAGGTATTCGCCTCCTCGATCTGATCGAAGGGTCTTAATACATTTTCCTGTTTGTTTTTCTACTTCTTTATGATATAGTTTGAACATTTCAAACGATTCAGATTTATGTCGCATAAGATAGACATAACCGAACCTAGAAAGGTCATCTGTAAAAGTAATGAAGTAGTAGTATCCACCTTTGGCACAAGTGCTCATTGGTCCACATACATCAGTATGTACTAGACCCAATAGCTCTTTGGCTCTTTCACCTTTTCCAGTAAAAGATGACTTGGTCATTTTACCAAGAAGACATGATTCACAGGTAGTTAATGATTCACAATCATCAACTCGAAGGATGCCCTCCTGAGTTAACCTGTTTAATCTGTTCTTGTTGATATGACCCAGCCGATGGTGCCAAAGATAAATATCTGTGACATCAGTTGTTCTAGGGCGCTTACTTGATTGGTACACTACATTCACAGGCTGTGATAATATATAAATGCCATTAGATAAATGCCCAGTCATTACAGTGACTCCATTCATAATGATATTCAAAGTAACATCCTTTATTAAAATTTCATAATTATTTTTGGCCAGAAGGCCTACAGAAATTACGTTCAATAAGAACGTTGGGCAAAAATGACAATCATTTAGTATAATGACATTTCTATTGAAAACTATTTCAAGAACTCCTAATGCCAGTACTGGAACTAATCTTCCATCGCCGACATTTAGGAATCTTTCATTGTCCTCAAATCTTCTGGTGACCTGTAGTCCCTGCAATGAATTGCAAATGTTAAAAGGACTCCCGGTATCCAATACCCAGGTCTGATTATCATATATAGAAAAATTACAAGGTGTTATCATATAAATACCTTGTTGAGCAACATCTTGCTCCTTTTTCTTCTTTGGCCTGTTTGGATCAAGTGTGGCAATGTAAAGAGGACAGTTCCTCTTCCAGTGCCCTTGCATCTTGCAGTGAAAGCATTCAGCTTGACTTTTATCAACTTTCTTCTTCTGCATCTGACCCCTTATAGATGTCCTAGCATGTTGCACCCTTTTATTATTCTTTTTCTTCTTCCCTTTCCCAAAGGGTTTACGCCCTACCTTAGATCCTTCAACCACATTAACCAAACCCTTAGAGAGCTGGTTATCCTTCTCAAAGTTCTGTAACAACCCCAACAAACCGTGGTAGTTGACTGCAGGCTTTGTCATTCGAAAATGAGTAAGGAAAGGTCGGAAGGATGGAGGCAAGGAATTCAGGATCGCATCTTTTCCCAACTGCTCATGTAAGGGAAAGCCGAGCTTGCTTAGGAGTTCTATCTTCTCGATCATGTACAATACATGATCAGTGACAGGAGATCCATCTCTCATTCGAGCATTGAAAATAGCACAACTAGTCTTGTGCCTTTCAACATCGTCGGGTGTGCCGAAAGATTCATTCAACGCTTGAATGATTTCTTCTGGCTGAGCATTCTCGAACCGGCGACCGAATTCATCGTTCATTGCTGCTAACATGATACAACGCACGCTAGTTCTATCATTGAGCCACTTCTGATAAGTGTCTCTCTCAGAACTTTGGGTGTTTGCATCAGGTATCTTTGGTGCAGGATTATTCAGAATATATAGAATCCTCTCATGCTCAAGGACGATCTTAAGTTTTCTGAACCAGCTATTGAAATTGGAACCATTCAATTTGTCACTATCCAATAGGGACCTTAATGATAAATTAGTGGCCATGTTCTGCATAAGGAAAAACTAAAGTTTATTAGTATATAAATTGATTCAGTCTAAAGACTTGGACTTTAGTCTAAAGATTCTTCCACTATTTTGTTCAAATTGGCAGCCTCTACACCCCAATTCGAAGAATTATTCTTAATTCTTTAGCGGGCACTAAGATCTACATAAACTACATACAGGCCCAAGTGAAGCTTGGCTAACCCATATGCATCTAAGAGTAGGTTCAAAACCAATTGTTTCCCCAAATAATTCTTAGTGTTCAGTTTTGCCCCATGTACCTCTTCAGCAGGCATGAAGTGCCTCCACTGAAAGTTCTGGTTAGGTCCAACCATTAAATGATATAATCAGTGTAACCTATCAATAGACAACCAAGCCCGAGTGAAGCTCGGCTCACCTGACTGTTTATTTAATAGT
This sequence comes from Calamus simplicifolius, assembly GCA_900491605.1. Taxonomy (NCBI): domain Eukaryota; kingdom Viridiplantae; phylum Streptophyta; class Magnoliopsida; order Arecales; family Arecaceae; genus Calamus; species Calamus simplicifolius. The sequence goes on from UESW01000083.1 coordinate 93,259, forward strand.
TACGCTGACTTATCATATAATGAATGATAATTCCGATGGTTGACAAGCACCAGGCATGGAGTGCCTCCAATGATTATCAAGACATCGGACTCATTATCACCCACCTTAATGGGAGGCTATGATCTAGTTATCATATAACTATTTCATTTTAAGGACCTAATAATTTTAGAGGATTTTAATAATATGAAGATAAATTGACTAATCAAGTTCTCCCACTGAATCTATGAAATCGGTAGAATGAAACAAGATTAAGTCAGGTTAAGTGGCACCTAAATCAGTCATACTGATATCCTTACAGGCATGGGTCAACCCGAATCAGGTAAATGATCTGAATCATAAATGGTTCACCACAATGACCAGGTGAGAGAGATCGATGGGAGGGATATGCCATTAACTCGTTAAAGACGCATCAATACGAGTAGCTCCCAATTAAAAACCATTCGATCGTTGATCCTAGAGCAACTTGCCATCCCACCTTGACATCATATGGTTAACCAATTCTGATTTGACCATCTAATAGATTCATGCTCAACCACGGAGCCTAATCTACTTCCATTTGGTTTAATCAAAGAGAAGGACTTGATCAACTACAACTATTGTTTGATTTAGAGCATTCTTAACCTAATCTAATTAGATTTGAACAAATACTCTTTTAGTCCAGTTGATTTAAACCTTAGAGTCTAACCCTTTATGGACCCGATTTAGCTAACCCAAATGATTAAATATATTTCATGTTAACATGTCATATATTTCAATCAAGCATAATGTTACTACTCATAATTCCTATATTTAGATCATATCTAAAAAAAAATTATGAACTAATATTTGACATTCAAATAAAACTCTCATAAATATTTGTATGTTTTATAACATAGACATCATGCCATCATATATCATATCTATGTTTTTATACTAAACATGCAAATATTATGGTTTTATACAACATCAATATGTATCAAATATAAAATATCTTTTGAGAGTGTGTGTAATCTATGTTTTGATGCCAAAGCACAATTTAAATTTTCTTTAAACAAAGCATCAACGATAAAACAATCGCACGAATATGTCACAGAATACCTCATTGAATGGGTAATTCGGATTTTCAATCCACCTGTGACCATATGGCCTTGTGATAAGTTTTAGCCATAATTACATAATTAATGAGAATATTAATTTACATGCAATAAATTAGATCATTAACGAAACCATGGCTCTGATACCATTTGTAGGAGAAATAGTCTCTGAGGCATGCATATTTTTAAAAATTGATAACTATTATCATTGCGGAAATTAAAAGATTACATATTAATCTATCTAATATGCATCAAGATCATATCTTTGCCTATATATTCAGGGTCGTTTGATCTAAAATATGCATATAAAAACATCAAGATCATATCTTGATCTTCAAGATGACTAGTCATACTATTATCTTGAAGCCTGCCTTAAGATCTAGGGATCAAATCACTTACCTTAAGAACAGTAGGTAAATCCTTATTGCTCTGCAGCCGTTCAATCGTCCGGCCTCTAGTATCGTCCACGCGAAGCCCTGAATGATCAGATTTTCGGGAGTGCTAGCTCGTGGAAAAATAGCTTTGCTGATCTTGAATCCTCTCACTTGAATCTTCCTCAAGATCCACCAGGCTTCCGCTAACACCAGAATCACCAGGATTTTCTATTCTAACATTTTAGAATTACAATCCACGATAATTTAGAATTACAATCCACGACAAATCGTGTATTGTTGTTCTATTTTTTTTGTTCTGTGTTCTCTGGTGAGGGAATGCCCTCTATTTATAGTCTAGATTTAGCCTTGACATTTAATTCTGACATTTAAGAATCCGTCGTTTGGCAAAAGCGAAGAGACGCCGAAGGCGCGCGCTTGGTTTAATTCCGATGTTCGGAGAAAACCAAGGAGTCGCGGCGTTTGGTTTAGTTTCGTCGTTCGAAGAAAACCAAAGAGACGAGGGATAAATCCAACGTTCGGTAAATAAATGTCATGCATTAAATTCTATCTCATGAGATGAGATTTTAGCCATCTCATCATATGAGATCCATATTCGAGAGGTTTGGGTTCTGATCTAAATTTATTTGACTTAACCCACATAGATCATGGTCCAAGCCCAAATCAAATTTGGCTAGTCCTGAATCTATTTAAATTCAAATCAAGTCTAATTTCAAATCAATATTTGAAATTGACTTGTCCTTCTAATAGACTTAAACCAAATTGAATCTTATTCAATTGTACTTAACCCAATTGAGATAATTCAATCAATCAAATTGATTAATTAAATCATATACGATTCTCAATCGTTGATCAGCAAATAGATCATCCTAGGAAACTTCTATGCGTGTGACTCTCTAGGTTCGAACCTAAGCCGGTAGCATAGAAACAACTTTCTATACTAATCGATGTGCCCATCTAGCAATGGAACCCGACGTCCGGATAGGTCGAAGAGTTGCCGAGCAAACTCCAAGAACCCTAAGAAACAGTTACCGTATAATTCATCCTCTTGACCACAAATGCTAAGGATGGCTTAGAGCCTGTCAACTCTAAATAGCAAATCCATAAAGTGATTTCAACTTTAGTGATCATGTGACTTTCACATGAAGTGCCTTGCCAAGGTCTTGCTAAATTGAAACACAAGCATTTCTCCTTTTAATGGGATAGGTCAAATTCCATCTTGATCCACAACTGACTACCACAAGTACTTGACTGCACCCAGTAACCTTTCGTAGCTGGATTAGAAATCCAGGTGGTCCGGCACCTAAGTACAATGAGTTGCTTGTAAGCCACTGGTTGTGATCTTCAGGTCTGAAGGATACTTATACCTATATCTTCTCGGATTAACTCTTGACAGCAGAGTATCCGGAAATGAGTCACGTTCGGTGAAATGTACTTCTACACTTTCACCTGTATGTCATACCAGTGTCTCTACACTCCTTGGTTAAGAGGATAACCAACAAATATGATATACAACATCCTATAATTGATAGTACTATGGCCCTGTCATAGTATATCATTTGGTCGCGAACTCTTTTAAGGACCTTCTAAGATAAATCCTCCTTTATCGTGAGGAAGATCCTAAGGGCTTCATTACTTTCAGGAGTATTAAGAAGATGTTCTTGTAATAAATAAACTGCCAAATAACTTTTATTAATATATCAATTTATATAATTTATATCAGCACAATCATCAAATGATTGGCTTTAGGATATAATTCCCAACACCACTGTGATAGAGTCACCCTCAATAATAAGCCTGCGAATACCTAAACTACGTATGGCATAGGAGATGCCAGTCCACGCAGCATGCAGTTCAGCAGCCGGCACAGAAAGGTCAAGGAGTCCAGAACCGTTAGCCACTACCAAAGCACCATCAGATCTATGGATCAGAAAAGCTAAACCCGCCAGACGCCCACGAACACTGCCATCAAAATTGACTTTGACAAGCCCTAGTGGAGGGGGTTCCTAAGAAATAAAGACCGTACGCCGATGCGCAGCTGAGACAGCAGGGGAATCTCAGATGCTAGGGCTATCAGAGTCGAGGGTAGACTAGTGAAAAGTGTACTCATCTAAGAGAGACTGAGCAGTCCTGACTATCCTGTGAGGCGGATCAGATGCATTGGAGAAAATATGATGATTCCGGGATAACCAGAGCTAGTAAGCAATATAGGCAGCCAAGGAGCTGGACGATCGCAAATGCCTTCTTTTTATTTTAGAAAAAAATCCTTTAATTGAGCTGTGGGCATACTTTTCATAATATTTTATATTTTTTCTTGCACTTTATTTTTTTATTAAAAATAATCATCAATTTTGTGGCGGCACAAGTTATTAAACTTAAACCTGGATGCAATGAATTCTCTAAGTTGTGCGAAAGTATTGCTAGCAATTAGTTGTAAATTATTTTAATTTTTTTATAATGATTAATTTTATTTTATATGAGTGTGTATATATATATATATATTATTAAATGTATTTAATTTTTTTTTTTTTATGGGTTTTGTTGAGGGATAAAATCGCCATTGCATTGATAACCATGCAAGAGGTTAGAATCAGCCCTGACTCCCACTCACTGCGCGGTGCCCGAAGAAATGAACCAACCATTATGCCTCGGTCCTAGTCCGAGCCATCCCTATGCCTCGTCCTGCTCGAGCGATCCATATAGCCCGGCCTGCCCGAGCGATACATATAGCTCGGCCTGTTCGAGCGATCCATATAGCTCAGCCTGCTCGAGCAATCCATATCACTCGGCCTGCCCAAGCGATATCCATACCTCTGCAGAACCATGATGACCGAATGAGGATCCACGTAGGCAATCATGCCTATACTATCAGAAACGGCCTGGAGCCTATATGATCGCTGAATCTTCAAGCACCGGATAGCCCTCTCAGCCGTCGATCCTTTAACTAACAAGACACGGATCCTACCGGCCTCACAATAGCCTGATTCGAATCAGCCTCGAATCCCAATAACTTCCAGACCTCCTATGACACGCCCAAAGAATCAGGTAATCGCCTATAAATAGGACAATCATATATTTCTAAGGTAAGAGAGGCATTCTTGACGGATTCTTATCACCACTTTCATCCTATCTCTGCTCACCCCTTTCCGCCATTAACGCTCTGCTTGGAGCCCCCAAAAGGCCACCCTGGAGGGACTCTTCAGCGAGAGCCTTCTCTCTATATTTGTTCGTTGTTGATCTCCGCTGACTTGAGCATCGGAGGGTCTTCCGCAGAGGGCCACCCCCAATGCCTCTCGCGTGAGGACTGTTTTGCAGGTCCACCCAGGAGGGAGCCCAACCTGAAGCTCGACCGTGCTTGAGTCGGAGGATAGATTCCAGCAACAACAAATTGGCGCTAGAGGAAGGGACCTCAAGTCCCATAAACTTAAAAACGAGGAGATAAGGATCTCGACCTTGAAGAGAACCCCTCCAATGGCCAATAGAAGAAGGGCTACATCTGAAGCTCGGGACCAGGTCGCCTCCCAAAGACATGATCCGGTAAGCAGTGTGGCATCGCCGCCACCACCAGTTGAGACTCCATCGCCACCAGCGGCCCTGATGACCCAGGACCAGTTTGCCACATTGGTCTAGCAGGTCCAAGCTCTGACCCATCTGATTCAAGGATGCCACGAAGCTCCTCGTCCAGCTGCTCCTGCTCCGCACCTCCCTGAAGAGGCTGCGGCCCCCATTACCCCAGCAATCTCTTCTTCCGGTCTGCATGGAGTCGCGGACCCCCTCATCGTCCTAAGAGAGCTGGACCAGCTCTGCAGGAGGTCCGTGACAAGGATCTCCCTAGATCTTGGCAGGCCCGGTCCCTCTCTTCGGTGTTCTCTCGCCACAACTCGACACCGTCTCTACATTCTCCTCGCCCAGCTCCTCCTGCTATTCCCGAGGAGGAAATCCGTTGACAAATCCGGGAGATGCGCCAGGAGTTGGACACTGCCAAGCAGGCCCATCCGCTTCAGCATAAGGCGGAGCAGGGCGTTCCCTTCTCCAAGAGATCATGGGGAAGTGATTCCCTCCCATGTCAAGCTGCCTGCCATCGAGCCTTATCACGGATCCTCCGATCCCGACGACCACCTATGTAGCTTCCGGTCGATCATGATGTTCCATGGGGCATCAGATGCGATTCTCTGCCGCACTTTTCCCTCCACCCTTAGAGGGTCCACTCGAACCTGATTTAATGCCTTAAAACCAGGTTCCGTTGGCTCATTCGACGAGCTGAGTCGCTTCTTCATCAGCCAGTTTGTCAGCAACCGCCGTCACGGCGGAGATCTGATTCCATCTCCGAGGTTAAGCAGAGAGAGGGGGAATCCTTGAAAAACTATCTCGATCGTTTTAACACGGCCATGCTGGAAGTGGATCACCTTAACCATGAGGTGGCCATGTCTGCCCTAACGGACGGAGTGTTAAAGGAGAGTGACTTCTACCTAGCGTTGGAGGTTAGTTACCCTCCGAACCTCTCCGATATGATGGCCCTGGTGGACAAGTATGCCAGAGTCAAGGAATCACGGAGGACCACCCGTGCCGAGCTAGCAAGGAAGAAGGAGTCCAAGGGCTCGGACAAATACCGATCTGTCTGTCAGCTGAGCCCACCTCACCGCCAAAGGGTTCCTCTGCCATCGCCAAGGAACCACACCCGGAGCCCGCCTAGGAGGTTCAACCGGTTCACCCCGCTCACTGCCCTGAGGGTGCAGATCCTCATGGAGATAGAGCGCCAACTCCCTCGACCGCCTCCTCTCTGAGGGAATGCAACCCGAAGAGATCCTACCAAGTACTGCCGCTACCATCGGGACCATGGCCATGACACCGAAGAATACTGGCAGCTGAAGAATGAAATCGAGAAGCTCATCCAGAGGGGCAGACTAAACCAATTCAGGAGAGCACCCGAGCCAAGAAATGGGGGTGACCGCCAGCCCGAGCCTCAGCAGCCTCCTCCTCCAAATCCTCCGATTATCGGCCACATCAATGTGATCGAGGCAGTCGGTGGTCCGTCGGGCGGCGAGATGATGAAGAATATTCGGCACCAAAGAGAGCATGGACGGACGAGCTCTCTTTCTCTGATGATGACCTCCAGAAGATACAGTTTCGCATGATGATGTGCTGGTTGTATCTCTCAATCTAAACAATTATGATGTAAGCCGATTCTTATTGATAGTGGGAGCTCTGTCAATGTTTTGTACCTCGATGTGTTTGCAAAAATGAAACTGCTCATGGAGAGTCTCCGAGCCGTGGACTCTACCCTAATGGGGTTCACCGGCGATGTTATTACCCCAGAGGGGGTCGTGACCTTGATGGTCTGGGCAGGAACTTGGCCCTGTGTTGCCACTGTTCACACAGATTTCATGGTGACCAAGCTTCGGTCGCCCTACAATGCGATCTTTGGGAGACCCGGCCTAATGTCCCTTAGAGCTGATGTCTCCATTCCGCATCTAGTCATGAAGTTCCCTACCGAGCAGTAAATTGGGGTAGTTCAAGGAAGCCAGGCTATGGCTCGATAATGCTTCTCACCAGCCTTCAGTCCAAACTGCCCGAGGTTGACAGGCTGGATGCTCGGGAGGATTTTGCCGAGCATCGAGGAGAGCCAGCCGAAGAGCTGGAGGAGGTGCCGCTAAACGAAGCCCAGCCCAACCGAACTATAAAGATCGGGTCGCTGCTGAAGGGGAAACCTCGGCTGGAGCTGATCGACTTTCTCCGAAAGAATGTTGATGTCATCGCCTGGTCCACTTCTGATATGCGAGGATCAGCCCAGACGTCCTGTCCACTGTCTCAATGTGGACGAGATGTCCGGGCCCATTAAGCAGAAGAAAAGGAGCTTCACCCTCGAGCGACAAAAGGCTATTGAGGAAGAAGTCGACAAGCTTATCAAGGCGAATTTCATTCGGAAGGTAAACTATCCTAGCTGGCTGTCAAATGTTGTTATGGTGAAGAAGTCAAACGGCAAGTGGCGGATCTGCATCGACTTCACCGACCTCAACAAAGCATGCCCAAAGGACAGCTTCCCTCTCCTCCGGATCGACCAGCTTGTAGATGCTACTTCGGGTCACCAGATGCTGGCTTTCATGGACGCCTATTCGGGCTACAACCAAATCCGAATGGCGCCGAGGATGAAGAGAAGACCACCTTCATAACCGATCGAGGTACTTATTGTTACCGTGTCATGCCTTTGGTCTGAAAAATGCAGGTGCTACTTACCAAAGGCTAGTTAACAAGGTCTTTAAGGAGCAGATCGACTGTAATATGGAGGTGTACGTCGACGATATGCTGGTCAAAAGCAAAGAAGCATCCCAGCATATTGAGGATCTCTCGGAGAGCTTCGCGATGCTCCAAAATATCGCATGAAGCTCAACCCGACTAAGTGCGCCTTCGGCGTCAATTCTGGAAAGTTTCTAGGCTTCATGGTTTTCCAACGAGGCATTGAGGCCAATCCGCAGAAGATCCAGGCCCTTCAGCAAATGGCGCCTCCAGCATCCGTCAAGGAAGTCTAGTGCCTGACTGGAAGGATCGCGGCACTCAACCGCTTCGTAGCTCGGTCAGCCGAGAGATGCCTCCCTTTCTTCAAAGCTCTCCGATCAGCTAAGAATTTTCAATGGTCTCCCGAATGTCTGAAATCGTACGAGGACCTCAAAAGGTATCTCGGCTCTCCACCCCTCCTCAGCAGTCCGAATTTGGGGGAAATGTTATTCCTGTACTTAGCAGTTTCGGAAGGCGCCATTGGCTCAGTATTGGTCAGAGAAGAGAACAAGACTCAAAAGCCAATCTATTATGTCAGCAAACTGCTTTAAGACGCCGAGACAAGGTACACCCGGATTGAGAGGTTGGTTCTAGCCCTGATAACGTCGGTCGAAGCTGTGACCATATTTCCAAGCACATTCTGTGACGGTCCTGACCGACCAACCCATCAAAGCGGTGGTCCATCATCCGGAGACATCAGGGAGGATGACCAAATGGGCCGTCGAGCTAAGCGAGCATGACATCTGATACCAACCTCGTCCGGCCATCAAAGCCCAAGTTCTACCTGATTTCCTCCTCGAATGCACTATCCCCGAGGATGCTCCACTCCAGACTCCTCTGAGCATCCGAGATCTGATGCCCTGTGGTTGCTCCACGTTGACGGATCATCTAATGCCAATGGCTCCGGTGCTGGCTTAATCCTCACCAGCCCAGAGGGGGAGACCTTCGAATACGACGTCCGCTTCTCCTTCTCAGCCTCCAATAATTAAGCCAAGTATGAAGCTCTACTTGCTGGACTCCGAATTGCCCGTGACCTTAAAGTGAAGAAGCTGAATGCCTTTACCGACTCTTAGTTGGTGGCTGGTCACGTGCGGGGCGAGTTTGAGGCCCAGGAGCCAACATAATTCGGTATCTTCAGGAAGTGCGAGACTTACTTTCCCATTTCTCCTAGTTCAAAGTCATTCAGATCCCAAGATCCGAGAATACACACGCCGACCTATTGTCCCGGCTGGCAACCACGGAATCGATGGATTTCGAGCGAAGTTTTCCCTAGAGATTCTGAAAAGCCCAGCATCGGGAGGCTGACCGAGTGATGCAGGTCAAGGCCGAACCATCCTGGTTCGACCCCATATTTAAATATCTCAAAGAAGGGTCGCTCCCAGCTGACCGAAGGGAAGCAAGAAAGCTAAAGTTGCAGCCACCCATTATGTGCTGATCGATGATCAACTGTATAAGCGGTCCTTCTCCATGCCGCTGCTTAAGTGCCTTCGCCCATTTGAGGCTGATTATGCTCTTCGGGAAGTGCATAAGGGAATTTGCGGCAGCCACCTGAGAAGCCGATCCTTATGCCACAAGGTGCTGCGCCAGGGGTACTATTGGCCCACCATGCAAAAGGATGCTGATGATCTCGTCCGAGTTTGCGACCCTTGTCAGAGGCATTCTAATATTCAGAGGCTCCCCTCCGCCAACTTGGTCCCTATTTCTCTGCTTGGCCCTTTGCTAAGTGAGGAATGGACATCCTTGGCCCGTTTCCCCTTGCCACAGGACAGAGAAAGTTCTTATTCATCGCCATTGACTACTTCACCAAGTGGGTCAAGGTCGAAGCAGTGCCCAGATAACCAAAGCTCGGGTAGGAACTTCGTGTGGAGATCCATTATTTGTCGCTTCGGCCTCCCGCATACCATCATCACCGACAATGGTAAGCAGTTTGATAACCCTAAGTTCCGAGAGTTTTGTGAGGAGCATGGAATCTTTCACCGCCTTACATCAGTCGGGTATCCGCAAGCCAACGGAGAAGCCGAAGTAACTAATCGGACCCTACTTCAAGGGATCAAGGCTCGGCTTGCCAGAACCCGAGGCAGATGGGCGGACGAACTTCACCACGTCCTATGGGCCTACTGCACCACCCAGAGAGTTCCCATAGGCGAGACTCCATTCGGATGGCCTTCGGCACAGAAGTCGTCATTCCCGTGGAGATAGGGCTCCCCTCTTCACGGGTAGAGCTACTCGGAGGAGACTAACGACGAATAGCTCCGCACCAACCTCAACCTGGTAGAAGAAATCAGGGAGAAAGGTCGGAACAGAGTAGTTGCCTATCAACAAAGAGTGGCTCGCTATCACCCTCCAGAGTTAAAGGAAATTTTTCTCGTCCGGCGATCTTGTCCTTCGGAAAGCATCCGTCTCCAAACCACTGGAACAAGGAAAGCTGTCTCCAAACTGGGAAGGCCCCTATCAAGTGGCGGAAGTCATCGGTCCCGGTACCTACAAGCTCCAGGATCTGAATGAAAAATTATTCTCCGAACATGGAATTCAAACAATCTCCGCATATACTACCAATAGGGTACGCTTTCTATAGACTTGCCCCATTTACAATTTTGGCATTTTGTTTCTATGATCTGCGGCATGATCGCCACAATCATTTTTTCGAAAAGTTATAATGAAAAACAGATGCTACTTACCAATTATTGACACGACCGAGCTGCCTTCTTGAGCAGGAAATCTCCGTACCTCGGCTGGGCCGAGTCCTATTCCACAAAGACTCGGTATGGCCGAGCACTCCTGGTATGCCCGGGGGCCAAGCTAGATCTCCGTACCTTGGCTGGGCCGAGTCCTATTCCACAAAGACTCGGTATGGCCGAGCACTACCGGTACGCCCGGGGCCAAGATAAATCTCATACCTTAGCTGGGCCGAGTCCTATTTCACAAAGACTCGGTATGGCCGAGCACTCCCGGTACATCCGGGGGCAAAGCTAGATCTCCGTACCTTGGCTGGGCCGAGTCCTATTCCACAAAGACTCAGTATGGCCGAGCACTCCCGATATGCCCGAGGGCCAAGTTAAATCTCCGTACCTCGGCTGGGCCGAGTCCTATTCCATAAAGACTCGTATGGCCGAGCACTCCCGGTACGCCTGGGGATCAAGTTAAATCTCTATACCTCGGCTAGGCCGAGTCCTATTCACGAAGACTCGGCATGGCCGAGCACTCCCAGTATGACTGGAGCCAAGTGATCTACAAGCCTTTGGCCGGATTCGAGCAGCTTACAAGCACCGGCCGGGCCAAACGGCGTAAAAGCCTCAGTCGGATTCGGGCAGCTCACAAGCTCCGGCCGAACCGAGTGATCTCCAAACAGTCTCCGAACTTCAGCAGGGCCGAGCAATGTTCCCCGCCACGGCGCCACCAGGTATATGCTCTATGGTTCCTAAAGCCTTGTCATGCTCGAGTAGCTTCCCAAAGCCTCGTCATGCCCGAATGGCTTCCTAAAGCCTCGGCCAAAGCCGAAGTGCGTCTCTTATTATCAAAAGCCTCAGCTAAAGCCGAAGTGCATCTCTTATTAACAGAAACCTCGGCTAAGACCGAGTGACATATCAGAACCCTCGGCCAAAGCCGAATTGAATTTCCTGTTAATCTTTGGAGCCTTGGACAAGGCCGAGTGGCCCCGGTGATTCTGCAGTAACAGCAAGGCCAGTTAATTTCTTAGACATTTTGGCATGACTGATACGTCTTATCATACTTCGGCACAAATAAGCAATCCCTCTCTCTGCCCATCAGCAGAGTTGTGCAAGTCTCTCCTCCTTAGGGAAAGACCTACTTAGCCCCTTTTTATCAGGCCGTGCCTACCTTGTGAATCGGTAAGGTCGCCCAGACCTCCCTCTGACTTGAACAGAGACTAGTGCCTCCTCTGAAGGGAGTCAAACCCTATGTAAATGCTTGACGAAGGTAGTGCTATCCAAGCACAATCGAAGGTTTACAAGCCGAGCATGACTCGGTACGCCTAAAACAAACAAGACTGCATGGTCACACCAAAAGGGAAAAGCAGACATTTGAAAAAAGGAAGAATAAAAAAATTTCTTTATTCCGTTAATCGATGAGAAATATAACCTCTGAAGAGGCATTACAAGCGCACTACAGCGCAGGAAGTAAAAACAAATGAATTAAAAAAGCAGCTTCGGCCTTCAGTGTCGCTGCACCATCCAAGAAATCAGAGAAATCATACGACTCCAGTTGAGTCGCTGATCCCTCGAACGGACAAGCCAAAAGATCCAAATTGGGCTGAAGACCTATGGATGCCGATGCTGAGGGCTCCTTCCCCCTATAGTGGGATGCTGGGCTGCTAGCCGCTGCCCAGAGACATAGACAGGGTACCAGCAGACCAACACCTCCCCTCATATTGGATCCCTCAGTTCATCCTGTGAGGGGAGGGGAAGTTCATGTTACCCATGGGGACTGCATGTGCCTTGCATTTATGGTTGTCCCCATGACGAACCACAAAGGATACACAGAAGTGCATACGTGCGCTCCCCATATAACTTCTGGGGCTTCCCGTGCGCTCTCCATATGACCTCCAAGAATTCCTCCCTTGAGGACTGCTCGCTCTTTAGCAGCTTCTTCATCACCCCAGCTATCTGGGATGGACCAGCTTTTAAAAGGAAAGCTCGATCTGTCCACTCTCGACTTCAACGAAACGGACGCCATGGAAGCCTTTGCAAATCACGAAAGGGAAGAGCCTTGGGAGATAGCCTAACACGGCCCGCTTTCCTCATTTTGTAGGCAAACAACCAGGAGCAGTCATTAAAGCAGAAAGCCCCGGATTCAAAACGCCCTGGCCATGCTACCACGTGGCAGTTCAGGATAAAAGAGTGCCTTTCAGAGCGAGCCAAGCGCACCCCTCAGGTCATCATGGAAGGTAGAAGATCTCCCACGATCTCGAATCAGAGCCTTAAATGGAAAAACCGCCTGCAGATCTCCGAGATATGGATGAGCCTGGGAAATCCCCACTGAAAAAGATGTCCCCCAATGAAAGCCGGATGCTTGTCGCCCACGTAAAGCCAACTCACCTTGAAAAATACAAAGCGTTGGCAGAGCAATAAAAAGGCGCAGAAGCCAAGTACTCCTCATAAAGACACGCCGATATCTCTTGCTTCGTCCCGAAGCCGAACCATCTGTTATATTTCGGCCTAAACCGAGACATCGCTTTTTGCTTCGATTCAAAGCCGGGATAGTCTCCTTACTTCGAAAAAAACCGAGGTATCTCTTTTTGATTCGGTAAAAACCGAACGTTCCCTTATTCCCCGGTCTAAACTAGGATAGCTACTCTCGCCCCAATGGTAACAGGACATTCCTTATGCTTCGGCAAAACCGAGCATATACTACGCTCTGACTGGAACTTATGAGTTCCCCTTACCTTGGCAAAAATGGGGACACCATACCTTAGTCTCGACAAGATCACCAGAGATCCCCCACGGGGGGTGTTTTGTTCGTAAGACTCACATGATGAGAACATTTCGAAGATGGCAGCGAACACGAAAGTTGCAAAAATTCTTTTTATTCATCATAAACAGAAAAACAAAAAGAAAGGAAAAAGACACATGAGCCCTCATTGGGGCTTATCGTCTCCACCGGGCGTTGCCGAGCTCTCCCCGCGCTGCAAACTTAGTTCAGCGGTAAGAATAGCAATTTGTTGCTGGAGAGTCACTACTTGCCCTTCCAGCTGACTGTTGATTCAACGAAGGAGCTCATGCTCCCTTGTGGAGATGGCCAAGTCTTCTTCGACCATCTTCCGGAGTCGGTCACGCTCCGCGAGCATCAACAACAGGTCCTTCCTATTGATAGTTACCGGAACACGGCTCCAATGGAGACCCCCTTGCGGAGGGGCCTGCCCCCCGTGGCCATCATCGCCATTACCTAGCACTCCAGTAGACCCCCCTTCATTTTCAGAAGCCATCCTACTATCCTAAATTTTGAGAGGCCAACAGGAGAAGTGATTAATGATGGCATCCCCCATCCATATTTAAACTACTTCTGGCGGGTATTTCGATCGCCCGAGCTATCAATTCCAGCGTCACTATCACGGAAACTCGTCGTGCGTCACCGCCTCGGTGGTCGCTCGCAGGAAATGAAGAGTTGCGCCCCCTCACCGAAGAGGATCAATAAATAGCAATGAGGCGCTCGAGAGGCCCCCATCTTAGGATCAGACTCCCTTCGATCTTCCGGAGCTCACATAGC
>UESW01000084.1:0-105118 GCA_900491605.1 Calamus simplicifolius
GAGCGAGGTTATGATATTAGGGACATATACATGATAACACTTTAGGCAAAACACTAGAGTGACATAGAGACAATTATAAATTTAAAGAAATCTCAGAAATTATGCTTTGAAAGCCTAACAAATAATGTTTACATGATATTAATTACAACTAATTTATCAGGAGATAAGAATGACACGTCGCACTAGAAGTCGACAAAATGATGAGAGTTCCCAGGTTGGTAATGCTGGCCAACCAGGGGTCTGGAAGCCACCGAAGCTGCTGCCCCTGTTAATTCAGTTAGGACTGATCAGCAGCAACCCCAGACCGAGATGCTTCAGGTTCTCACGGGTATGGTGCAGTCGATGCGGGACTTGCAGCACCAGATTTTACATGCTTTGACTGCTCAGCCTACTCACACTGCTTCGCAGACACAGCCTGCCCCTTCTATTCCACAGACTCAGCCCGACCCTACTACTCCACAGACCCAGCCTACTCCATCTCAATCCTGGGTAGGGATTGGCCGCAGCTTTGCAGACTTCAAGAAATTTGCCCCTGCCCCTTTCTCTGGATCCACCAACCCTGTTGATGCTGAGCGGTGGGTACGAGACATGGAGAAGGCTTTTATGGCCCTGGTAGCCAGGATATGGAGCAGATCAGATTTTTCACCTATCTTCTCCAGGGAGAAGCCTATGATTGGTGGTTAGTGGAGGAGCAGCGTCAGAATGGACAGATTATTTCTTGGGGAGAGTTTAGAGAGATATTCTTCGACAAATACTTCCCCAGGAGTGTACAGATGGAATCAGAGTTTATCAAGTTGGAGCAAAAGGATCTTTCGGTGACCCAGTATGAAGCCGAATTCACCAGGCTGGCCCGTTTTGCTCCAAATATTGTGACCAATGAAATAGCCAAGGTCCCAGATTCACTGAGGGACTGCAACTCAGACTGAGACAGCGGTCAATGCATTTGAGCTCCTCACCTTCAGTGCTGTAGTGAATAAGGCCTTGGTAATTGAGAGGGATATGAATGCTGTTCAAAAGGATTGGGAGCTGCAAAGAAGAGAAAAGGGCCTACTTTTGGTCAACCCTCTGCTCAGGCCAAGAAGAAGGGTACACATCAGGCTCTAGCTGAACCACAGAATAAAGAAACTCGTTGCATTCATTGTGGTAACTCCCACCCTGGGAAGCCTTGCCGCAAAGTGACTGGTGCCTGCTTTGTTTATGGAAGAACTGATCACAAGATTGCTACATGTCCCTTTCGGAAGGAACATCAGCCTTCTTCAAGTCAAGGAACGAGCCAGCAACAGCAGCAGCAGCCACCGAGGACCCAGGGATGGGTCTTCAACCTTACTCAGCAGGACGCTGCCGCATCTAATTTTGTGGTGACAGGTATACCCTTTAATGTTATATCTAGTATTACAGTCTTATCTAATGCAATGCATTGACAGTTAATTAATAGTAGGTGCAATCCTTAATGTTAAAACAAACTACACTATGACAGGAATGATTAAAGTAGGAACTGCTTACGCTCAAACTTTAATTGACCCGGGTGCTACGCATTCTTTCATATCTGATATCTATCTTGATAAGAATGCATCATTGACACCTATTCCTCTAGAGCAAGAGCTGCATATTGCGCTTCCAAATGGAGATGTTATGAAAGTTGACACCGTATGCAAATCTTGCCCAATTATCTTGGAGAATAGGAGGTTGAATGCTGATCTCATTGTTCTTCCACTAAAGTTTTTCGATGCTATCCTTGGAATGGATTGGTTGGCTTCCAATCATGCTTCAGTAGACTGCTTCAGGAAGACTGTCAACTTCAAATTCCAAGCCAGCCTAAATTCAGTTTTATTGGTGGTCATAATCACCTAGCCTCAGTGTTTATATCAGCTATGCAGGCTGGAAAGTATTTGATGAGTGGTGGTCAAGGATTTCTTGCTGTAGTCAAGGACCTTCAGCAAGAAGAGACCAAGTTGGAGGATATTCCCATAGCTCGAGAATTTCCAGATGTCTTCCCTGAGGATTTGACTAATTTACCTCCTGATCGGGAAGTCGAGTTCTCTATTGATCTAGTTCCTGGAACTGGGCCTATATCAAAGGCCCCTTACCGTATGGCCCCGGCTGAGCTAAAAGAACTGAAGAATCAACTACAAGAGCTCCTAGATCGAGGATTTATTAGACCCAGTGCTTCTCCTTGGGGTGCTCCAGTCCTATTTGTTAAGAAGAAGGATGGCAGTCTTCGACTCTGCATTGATTACCGGGGAATCAATAAAGTAACAGTGCGAAATAAGTATCCTCTGCCAAGGATTGACGACTTGTTTGATCAACTTCAAGGAGCCCGGATATTCTCAAAGATTGATCTTAGGTCCGGGTACCATCAGCTTAAAGTCAAAGAAGGGGATGTACCAAAGACAGCATTTAGAACCAGATATGGCCACTATGAGTTCTTGGTGATGCCGTTTGGGTTAACTAATGCCCCAGCAGCATTCATGGACTTAATGAACAGAATTTTTAAACCATATCTGGATCAGTTTGTGGTGGTTTTCATTGATGATATTCTGATATATTCCAAGAGCCATAAGGAGCATGAGGACCACCTGAGAATTGTACTACAGATTCTGCAAGAGAAGAAGCTTTATGCCAAGCTGAAGAAGTGTGAATTTTGGTTGGATCAAGTAGCTTTCTTGGGTCATATAATCTCTAAAGATGGTGTATCTGTGGACCCGAAAAAGATTGAAGCTATCACTAACTGGAGCCGACCTACCAATGTGGCAGAAGTCAGAAGCTTCTTGGGATTAGCCGGGTATTACCGAAAATTTGTGGAGAATTTTTCTCGCATTGCTCTACCCCTAACTCGCTTAACCCAAAAGCGAGTGAAGTTTGACTGGACAGTAGAGTGTGAGGAAAGTTTCCAGGAGTTAAAGCAGCGCCTGGTGTCAGCTCCCATTCTTGTTCTTCCAACGGGATCTGAAGGTTTCACTATATACACTGATGCCTCTCGAAAAGGATTGGGATGTGTTTTGATGCAAAATGAAAAAGTAATAGCTTATGCCTCCATGCTTTGGATAGCGATGCTTTGTTTTTCATATTTCGCATTTAGATGTTTACTTTTGCTCGCATATTATAAAGTATTGCGTGTCTTGCTTCTTGGTTAAGAATTGCATGTCTTGCTTTTTGGTTATAATTTGGGATCTTAGTTGCAACAAGACTTTCATAGGATAATTTTTTTTTAAAGCTTTTCCATATCACAAGAGGACGACAGATATAGGCTGCACTCGGTTTGGGTTGTATAAAGTTCTTTTCTTTTTCCTACTAGAGCAAAATAATTCATAAAACAGGATTTTCCTAAGACTGCCACAAAAGTGTTTAATAGATTATTTTGTCTTTGAGGTGATCTTCTAAGAGAGCATGGAGCTGATTAAATGCTGGTGCTTTTAAGTCTTGTTTGTTTTTGAGTTGCTTAAGTATCAAGTATATGATCTTGGTTTTCCTTTTCACTAGGTTTTAGCCAAAAAATTTCTTGCTTGCTCTATAATCATATTGGTCCCTCCTTGAAGGTTAAAATATATTATAGGACTTAATTCTTTTTGGCAAAATGTGTATATGATGGTCCCATTCTATACTTTAGAACGTTCAAATTGCTGTTGTGACTTGTATTTTTTAATAGCATGGTTGATTGTGCTCTTGTACTCGAGAACTTGCACGTCAGTTGCCACAGTTTTTGTTTCAATCCACACAACATATTTATAGTGGGTTAATCAGTTTGTGCCTCTGAAGAATTCTTCCATTGGTATTATGTGGATGATTAGCCACCTGCATGCTGATTGATCGCTTAATCTTCTTCCTGCTATCTGAACAAATATAAACTGTTTCCACAATATGAATGATGGATGACCCTTTAATCTATCTGACCAGGTTTACCACCCAAACATCAACTCCAATGGCAGCATATGCCTGGACATACTCAAGGAACAGTGGAGCCCTGCTCTGACCATTTCAAAGGTTCTCCTTTCCATCTGCTCTCTTCTTACCGATCCGAACCCAGATGACCCTCTTGTCCCTGAGATTGCCCACATTTACAAGAATCAGAGGTCCCGTTACGAGGAAAACAGCCAATTTAATGGACCCAGAAGTATGCCATGGGTTGATGTATTAGTGCAAGTAGCTATTTGGCTGTTGCAAAAATAGCCAAATATAAAAGCAAAGCTTAGCTGTTGCAAGTATTAGTGCAAGTATTAATGGACCCAGAAGTATGCCATGGGTTGATGTATCAGGAGTCTATAAAGCAAAGCTTAGCTGTTGCAAAAATTGTTTTTACAGAAATTAATAACTGTTGTGTTATTCATGATAGGCATTTGGGAATCTAGTGCTGATATACTATTTTCACTGTCTTGTTGAATCTTTGTGGAAAATAGGATGTTCCCATGAAGGGGACAGACATCATATCAGCCTCTTGGTTGCAATGTATGTCAAGCTAAATACATTTTACCTATTCCTTATTATTTCCTTCAACATGGTGATTTTTCACTTCATTGGTATTGTAGGCAACTACCTAAACAAGTCAATGCTAGGTCACAGCTACATGCACTATGATATGGCTGATCCAACGTCGTCAAAATAGACGGCAGCGGCGGCTATTGGCCCCGGGACCCTCTCGGGGTCGGGGCGCATCGGCATTCCCCCACCCCCGGGACCCCCTCGGGGTCGCCGGGTGGGGTCATCGGTCCTTGACCCCGGAACCCTCTCGGGGTCGGGCGCATCGGCATTCCCCCACCCCGGGACCCCCTCGGGGTCGCCGGGTGGGGTCATCGGTCCTTGACCCCGGGACCCTCTCGGGGTCGGGGCGCATCGGCATTCCCCCACCCCCGGGACCCCCTCGGGGTCGCCGGGTGGGGTCATCGGTCCTTGACCCCGGGACCCTCTCGGGGTCGGGGCGCATCAGCCTTCCCCCACTCCCGGGACCCCCTCGGGATCGCTGGGTGGGGCCATCGGTCCTTGACCCCGGGACCCTCTCGGGGTCGGGGTGTGCTGGCATTTCCTTATCCCCGTGACCCTCACCGACCTCGGGGTGCGCCAGCGTTCTCCTACCCCTGGGACCCCCTCCGACTCCAGGGTGAGGGGTCGGCCATATATGAACAGTGCCAGGGTCGGCCATATGAACAGTGCCGTGGTTATATGAACAGTGCCGTGGTTCGGCCATATATGAACAGTGCTGTGGTTCGGCCATATGAACAGTGCCAGGGTCGGCCATATATGAACAGTGCTGTGGTTCGGCTATATATGAACAGTGCTGTGGGTCGGCCATATAGGAACAGTGCCAGGGTCGGCCATATATGAACAGTGCTGTGGTTCGGCCATATGAACAGTGCTGTGGTTCGGCCATATGAACAGTGCCGTGGTTCGGCCATATATGAACAGTGCTATGGTTCGGCCATATGAACAGTGCCAGGGTCGGCCATATGAACAGTGCCGTGGTTCGGCCATATGAACAGTGCCAGGGTCGGCCATATATGAACAGTGCTGTGGTTCGACTATATATGAACAGTGCCAGGGTCGGCCATATGAACAGTGCCGTGGTTCGGCCATATATGAACAGTGCCATGTGAACAGTGCCATGCAAGTGAACAGTGCCGTGCAAGAATGCAAAAAATGACATAGGGGACACGTCTGGCAAGCGCCGTAGTGGTTAGCCATACCCTGCAGCACCCCATGCTTCACGAACAGCAATTAATGCTCTGACTAGTGACAGCACCCCATGCTTCACGGACATCAGTTCATGCTCTGACTAGTGACAGCAACCCATGCTTCACGGACATCAGTTCCAACACTTCACCCATCAAAGTCATCATTATGGAGCCTCAACCACTCAAGCCAGACAAACTCTTAAGCGTCTATAAAATGGGTAAGAGGGACCCCTGACCAGGTAACACACTCATAACACTCAAAAACGCTCACACAGAGGGAGCTCCTCTCTGGGCCTCTCTCTCTCTTTTTCTCTTTCGAGCTTCCTCAAGCTCACGGCTGATGCCCAGACCACTGACTTGAGCGTCGGAGGGTCCCGCTGGGGGCCCCCTCCGGCCGCCGGGACTTGCTTGCAGGCGCGAGGAGCTCACTGGAGGAGACGACCGCGCGCTCGAGGCCGGTGATTTGGCGTCATCAGATTGGCGCGCCAGGTAGGGGGGATCAACGATGCTAGTTTGCAGATCCTCATCCCTTTTTATCAAAATGGTGGATCCTGAAGATGGCGGATTGTGAAGATTTCACCAGTTAAGCTGGGGGGCACCTTCAACGAGCTGAGCAGCAGGAGGCCAGCCTTTCGTTCCATCATCACCACTATCTCAGACCATTCAAATAGAACATGTTGCCACTCATCCTACAAATCCAAACATTGACCGTGGCTGTCCAAAAGCTCTAGAAGCAACATCTTATGACCACGCAACAGTGAGCAAAAGCTTCTACTCGCCCTTTGGTCACTGCCCGGGCCAACCATCCTTCATCCTGCTGGGAATCTCCCCAGCAAGAGGTCCAACATCATCAAGCCCATCAACGACTCAAAGCTCAGAGAGCCACCACTCGCCGCATAAGCAGCCTTCTCTCCTATGGACTGCGATGCAGAGAAAGGTCCGGCCATGGCTCCAGTTCCCAACTCTGCCCATCAACGACTCAAAGCTCAGAGAGCCACCACTCGCCGCATAAGCAGCCTTCTCTCCTATGGACTGCGATGCAGAGAAAGGTCCGGCCATGGCTCCAGTTCCCAACTCTGCCCGAGGCATCGGCTCTTCTCCGGACCCGGCGCTAGCGTCTCGGCTTCAGATCCAGCCCCGGAGGCTCCCGTTTTCATGCTCCTGGCACCACATTCCCGAGCGCCAGGCAAGCTTCTCTTCCTCTCTACCGCATCCCAAGTCCAAGTGAAAGCTCCCAAAGCAGCCACGTCCAGATGCATTACATGCACCCATGCACGTAATGAGACATCATAGGAGAGAGAAGGACCATGGAAGCTGGAGGGCTCCTTACTTGAATCAATGTCGAGGCTGCCCGAATCCTATAACTCCCAGCAACATCATCTCCTAACCGTCCAACTTCAGCGGACTCTCCCATCCGCTCATCTCCAACGGCCGTTGGCTGCTCGGGCTTCCCTCGGTGACCTCTAGCTCCCGAGTTCGACTCCGACTCTTGTCCGTGGCTCTGCTCCAGCATCCCCGGCTCTGGATCCCATCTCTCTCTTCACTGAACTCCAAAGATGGGTCCCCAGCTTCATTTCGGAAAGGAGCTGGTCATCAACCAACTCCAGGCGTCGTCCCAACTTGATTCCCTGGGGGGCAGACCACCAGCGAGCGGAAATGCTCAAGTCCACATAGGGAAAACAGGGGTGCTACAAGAGCTAAGTACAATGCACCTGAGACAGTTTTCTTTCATTGACACTTAAAAATGTTTTTCTCTCTCTTCACTGCACTCCAAAGATGGGTCCCCAGCTTCATTTCGGAAAGGAGCTGGTCATCAACCAACTCCAGGCGTCGTCCCAACTTGATTCCCTGGGGGCAGACCACCAGCGAGCGGAAATGCTCAAGTCCACATAGGGAAAACAGGGGTGCTACAAGAGCTAAGTACAATGCACCTGAGACAGTTTTCTTTCATTGACACTTAAAAATATTTTTCTCTCTCTTCACTGCACTCCAAAGATGGGTCCCCAGCTTCATTTCGGAAAGGAGCTGGTCATCAACCAACTCCAGGCGTCGTCCCAACTTGATTCCCTGGGGGCAGACCACCAGCGAGCGGAAATGCTCAAGTCCACATAGGGAAAACAGGGGTGCTACAAGAGCTAAGTACAATGCACCTGAGACAGTTTTCTTTCATTGACACTTAAAAATGTTTTTCTCTCTCTTCACTGCACTCCAAAGATGGGTCCCCAGCTTCATTTCGGAAAGGAGCTGGTCATCAACCAACTCCAGGCGTCGTCCCAACTTGATTCCCTGGGGGGCAGACCACCAGCGAGCGGAAATGCTCAAGTCCACATAGGGAAAACAGGGGTGCTACAAGAGCTAAGTACGATGCACCTAAAACAATTTTCTTTCATTGACACTCAAAATGTCATGCAGGGAAGACCAACCTTGTATCAGCCTTCAAGACAAACCTCGTGTTGGCATTACAAAAGCCCGACTCCGATCGGCACCAAAGCCCTGCACTAGCCAGGCACAAAGCCCAGTGTACCACTGGCAGAGCAGTGTGCCACTGGCTCTCAACAACAAAAGCCCTGCACTAGCCAGGCACAAAGCCCAGTGTACCACTGGCAGAGCGGTGTACCACCGGCTCTCAGCAACAAAAGCCCGACCCCGGTCGGCACCAAAGCCCTGCACTAGCCAGGCACAAAGCCCAGTGTACCACTGGCAGAGCAGTGTGCCACTGGCTCTCAACAACAAAAGCCCTGCACTAGCCAGGCACAAAGCCCAGTGTACCACTGGCAGAGCGGTGTACCACCGGCTCTCAGCAACAAAAGCCCGACCCCGGTCGGCACCAAAGCCCTGCACTAGCCAGGCACAAAGCCCAGTGTACCACTGGCAGAGCAGTGTGCCACTGGCTCTCAACAACAAAAGCCCTGCACTAGCCAGGCACAAAGCCCAGTGTACCACTGGCAGAGCAGTGTGCCACTGGCTCTCAACAACAAAAGCCCTGCACTAGCCAGGCACAAAGCCCAGTGTACCACTGGCAGAGCGGTGTACCACCGGCTCTCAGCAACAAAAGCCCGACCCCGGTCGGCACCAAAGCCCTGCACTAGCCAGGCACAAAGCCCAGTGTACCACTGGCAGAGCAGTGTGCCACTGGCTCTCAACAACAAAGCCCTGCACTAGCCAGGCACAAAGCCCAGTGTACCACTGGCAGAGCAGTGTGCCACTGGCTCTCAACAACAAAAGCCCTGCACTAGCCAGGCACAAAGCCCAGTGTACCACTGGCAGAGCAGTGTGCCACTGGCTCTCAACAACAAAAGCCCTGCACTAGCCAGGCATGAAGCCCTGCACCAGCCAGGCGTGAAGCCCGACGCCCATCGGCACATGAATCCCTGCACCAGCCAGGCGTGAAGCCCGACGTCCGTCGGCACATGAAGCCCTGCACCAGCCAGGCGTGAAGCCCGACGCCCGTCGGCACATGAAGCCCTGCACCAGCCAGGCATGAAGCCCGACGCCCGTCGGCACATGAAGCCCTGCACCAGCCAGGCATGAAGCCCGACGCCCGTCGGCACATGAAGCCTGCACCAGCCAGGCATGAAGCCCGACGCCCGTCGGCACATGAAGCCCTGCACCAGCCAGGCATGAAGCCCGACGCCCGTCGGCACATGAAGCCCTACACCAGCTAGGCATGAAGCTCGACGCCCGTCGGCACATGAAGCCCTACATCAGCTAGGCATGAAGCTCGACGCCCGTTGGCACATGAAGCCCTACACCAGCTAGGCATGAAGCTCGACGCCCGTCGGCACATGAAGCCCTACATCAGCTAGGCATGAAGCTCGACGCCCGTTGGCACATGAAGCCCTGCATCAGGTGAGGATCAGCAACTTGGGAGGTAACACCCCTTTTCGCCTTGCTGGGGTAGGCCCGCTTCGTCTCAGGGGCGAGGGGGCATCTGATATGGCTGATCCAACGTCGTCAAAATAGACGGCAGCGGCGGCTATTGGCCCCGGGACCCTCTCGGGGTCGGGGCGCATCGGCATTCCCCCACCCCCGGGACCCCCTCGGGGTCGCCGGGTGGGGTCATCGGTCCTTGACCCCGGAACCCTCTCGGGGTCGGGGCGCATCGGCATTCCCCCACCCCCGGGACCCCTCGGGTCGCCGGGTGGGGTCATCGGTCCTTGACCCCGGGACCCTCTCGGGGTCGGGGCGCATCGGCATTCCCCCACCCCCGGGACCCCCTCGGGGTCGCCGGGTGGGGTCATCGGTCCTTGACCCCGGGACCCTCTCGGGGTCGGGGCGCATCAGCCTTCCCCCACTCCCGGGACCCCCTCGGGATCGCTGGGTGGGGCCATCGGTCCTTGACCCCGGGACCCTCTCGGGGTCGGGGTGTGCTGGCATTTCCTTATCCCCGTGACCCTCACCGACCTCGGGGTGCGCCAGCGTTCTCCTACCCCTGGGACCCCCTCCGACTCCAGGGTGAGGGGTCGGCCATATATGAACAGTGCCAGGGTCGGCCATATGAACAGTGCCATGGTTTGGCCATATGAACAGTGCCGTGGTTCGGCCATATATGAACAGTGCTGTGGTTCGGCCATATGAACAGTGCCAGGGTCGGCCATATATGAACAGTGCTGTGGTTCGGCTATATATGAACAGTGCTGTGGGTCGGCCATATAGGAACAGTGCCAGGGTCGGCCATATATGAACAGTGCTGTGGTTCGGCCATATGAACAGTGCTGTGGTTCGGCCATATGAACAGTGCCGTGGTTCGGCCATATATGAACAGTGCTATGGTTCGGCCATATGAACAGTGCCAGGGTCGGCCATATGAACAGTGCCGTGGTTCGGCCATATGAACAGTGCCAGGGTCGGCCATATATGAACAGTGCTGTGGTTCGACTATATGAACAGTGCCAGGGTCGGCCATATGAACAGTGCCGTGGTTCGGCCATATATGAACAGTGCCATGTGAACAGTGCCATGCAAGTGAACAGTGCCGTGCAAGAATGCAAAAAATGACATAGGGGACACGTCTGGCAAGCGCCGTAGTGGTTAGCCATACCCTGCAGCACCCCATGCTTCACGAACAGCAATTAATGCTCTGACTAGTGACAGCACCCCATGCTTCACGGACATCAGTTCATGCTCTGACTAGTGACAGCAACCCATGCTTCACGGACATCAGTTCCAACACTTCACCCATCAAAGTCATCATTATGGAGCCTCAACCACTCAAGCCAGACAAACTCTTAAGCGTCTATAAAATGGGTAAGAGGGACCCCTGACCAGGTAACACACTCATAACACTCAAAAACGCTCACACAGAGGGAGCTCCTCTCTGGGCCTCTCTCTCTCTTTTTCTCTTTCGAGCTTCCTCAAGCTCACGGCTGATGCCCAGACCACTGACTTGAGCGTCGGAGGGTCCCGCTGGGGGCCCCCTCCGGCCGCCGGGACTTGCTTGCAGGCGCGAGGAGCTCACTGGAGGAGACGACCGCGCGCTCGAGGCCGGTGATTTGGCGTCATCACACTATGTTTCTTATTGTTCTATTGTATTTAGGTAATCCAATTAAAGTTTGCATACATCAAAGTGGTGATACCTTAACTGTAGGGTTGAAGATGATAGATGAGGTTTCATTGTTAGGGACTTTCATTTCCTCTTTTTTTTTTTTTTTTTTGATTGATGGAAACCTTTGCATGATTCTAGGACTTTAATGCATGCTTTAGGATCAAGTAGCCAGACTTGTAATTTCTTTTGACATTTCGCAGGATAGATTAAGTGAAGGAGGGCTTCGGGAGTATTATATGATTGATGCATCCCATTAAAATTGAAAAAAAAAAATTTTAAAAAACTGCTATTAGGCTAGCTATGCTATATGGAATATAGTGTTAGGCAATACTGAAACAACACGTGAATAAATTAAGTGTAATAGAAATGTTACAAGAAATGATAGGAGTAACCCTAATTGAAGATAAAATGAGAGAAAATCAGTTACGGTGGTTTGAATATATACGATGAAGACCTTTATATGTTCCAGTTAGAAAGATTGATTTTTTAACAATCCATGATAATGATAGAGGTAGAGGTAGAGGTAGACCTAAACTAACATAGACAAAAATAATAAAAAGATATAACTATTTATAATTTGAGTGTCAAGTTAGTCCTAAATAGGGCATAGTGGAGGAAGCAGATTCATGTAGCTCATCCCATGTAGTTGGGAAAAGGCTTAGTTGAGTTGAGTTGAGTATTTCTTTAAGTCATGACCATGGTCTAATACATATAAGAAATTTATGGTATATTGAACTTCATATTGACATTGTTCCATTTTGATAAATAAAACAATCACCATATGTTTTTTCCTCCTCCATTGATTTCCTTTGTTCTTCTAGTTCCTTTTGGTTGGGATAATTTCTCAAGTAATGCATGTTCAGTAAATCTTCACATTATGGCTTATTATGGATATGAGCAATGCTAAAATAGAATACCACCACTCATTGAAACCCCATAAAGAAACAGTGCCACTTAAAATATCTGTCTGCAAGGGCCAATACCCCCCAGTGGCATTATAATTTATAACCATGTTAACTTTGGCATTAGGTCTATTTCTTCAGGGTTGAAGAATCACATGTTATTGCCTATTTCTTTTTCATTTTATGACTTGAGAAATGGATCCATTTTGTTTGTGCATATCACCAAGACTTTTCTTACTATTATATGGCTGGCACCTTGTATAGTCATATTTCATTATCTATCCCAGTATTTATTTGTAATGCTCTTACATTAACTGCAGATATCATGGAAACTGAACTATGTAGATTTATTTGACTCCCAGCTGTCTGCAGTGTTGGTTTTGGTGGGAACGTTGTCGATTCTGGAATGTCGTTCCAGACTTTGCCACCGTATTTTATTGCCGCTGTGACATCTGAATCAGTCCCAATGATGGAGCCATCCCTATCCACCCCCCATCACCTCATCATCGTAATCATCGTGCCATATCATTAATTCTGCCATAAAATAAACCAGGCAGTGGTGTGAGCTATTTCATGAAAAAGAACTCTTATCTGCATATGATGTCTTTCAGACTCCCGAACGCGACCAGGTAAGTTTTTCGGGAAATGCTTGAATGCTACATTTCCACTCTATTCAAAATTAGCTTTCTCGGGGAGATCATAGTTTGTATATACTCAACTCATCTAAGCCTTTTTCTAACTACATAAAGTCGGCTACATGAACGTGCTTCCTCCACTTTATGTTATTCAGGACTAAATCAGCATTTAAATTATAAATAATTATATATTTTTTTAATTATTTTTATACATATTAATTTAAATGTACCTCTACTCTATCGTTACCATGGAGTTTGTATATATATACACGGTTAATCGTCATCAGGCTTCTGAATGCATTCAAATTGTGATTCATGATATTTTAGTTCATTTCTGATGGAGCATCTGCTGTAACGCTACTGTTATGCTTGTACTTCCTGAGACTGGACTGTTTTTTTTTTGGGGGGGGGGGACTAGGTGTGGCTGTAGCTTGAAATGTTAAATTGGGTGCTGAGTTGGGTATAAAGTTAAGCTATTGGTGGGCCGACTTGATCTCATCCGGGCCTAGTTGTTTTTCCAATTAGGTTCCATCCCTATCCTGATCTCTTCAAATGTTTGCAAATATGCGGATCATATAATATATATTCTTTCATTGATGTCGGAGACTTGGAAACAAATTCTGACTAGATTTGAAAGGAGATAGTGACTTTCACGATAAATTTAGAAATCAAATGAACGAACGAACTTTCATGCAGGAGTTCAAGATTTTTACTGCAAGTGAAATCCGGTTTGCTTCTTCCTTTCCATGGCAGGATTAAAACGTTAGAGAAATTTTGAGATTAACGTGGCTGTCCATTGTGCTTATCACGTGAGTCGCACATGCTGTCAGTGGCGGACAGCTCGAGGCTGTTTGGAATGAGACCACCCCACAGCTGGACCCGGAGAGTGAGGTACTTTTGTTTCCCAATTAATCCCTTGTAACGTATCGCCCCGCACACTACTTGTCAAGCATCGGGTGGAATTGCAAGTGTATTTTTCCATGCAAGGAAAACCTCTCAACAGAATTTTTGTCATTTCTGGTTGCGGTCAAACCTGGGGCTGGACTCCTTTCGTCTGCCATATAAACCCTAGAGATAGAGAGAGAAACAGCTAGCTTCGCCTCTGTCAGCCAAGATCGACCGCTTAGGCAGCAGCTGGGTGGTTTCCATCGCCAAAGGAGCAATGCCTGTCCGCTCCGCTGCCAAGACGTATGATCTCTTCCCACCTCTCTATCTCTCTCTCTCTCTCTCTCTCTCTCTCTCTCTGTTTTCTGGTTTTGGTTTTTTTTTTTTTTTTTCTCTCAATGCATTATGGGAATTTTTTTATGATCTTAGCCGTGAAATCTACTCGATGTTATCGTATTTTTTCGTGATGTGTGAGATGATATGTTTAGGACCGCCTAATGATTGCAGCTTTGGAAATGGAGTGTGGGTTTCGGTGTGAGTGGTAGCCCACCTCTGACGCCACGGTATTATGGTAAACAAACGTGACAAGGCGATGGTGGGTCTTTCGGAGATCCATGTACACTGACCCTTCTGCTGAAATAGTAGCCAAAACAGCGAAAGCCTAGATCGACCACCATTTTTAGGTCAAAAATTTTAATACCTGATGATTAAAAAAAAAAAAGTCCTACAAAAGATTGAAAAAGATAGATTCAAAGATCTCTCAGCTGATCTGTTTTTGTAGCTCTGGATTATGGACTCAGATTTTATCTTCTGGAGCAAAATCTTCTTTGGATTCCATTGGATTTTCTTGGGTTGGGTTGATCTGGGGAAAGATCTATAGGTTGGTATGGGTTAAAAGCTCTATAGAAGAAGGAAAGGGTTTAATTAGTTTGCATGGTTTAGCATTGACTGCTTCAGGTTGGGTAGATCTAGGAGTTCTGTCATTGAAATTCAGGGTGGATTCAGATCGGATCTGATTATTCAAGTTCTGATCAGCTTGAATGTGATCCAGCAGCCTGAATCAGGGTTTTTGGCTCAAGACCCAAGCCTACATCTAGTAAGATATATTGGCTTTTGAGATTACAACTTGATTTAGGGTTTACAAGTGTTTTTTTTTTTTTCTGAATTAGGGTTCTATATTGTGCATGACTTTTTTCTTCCTTTTTCTCAAGTTTATTGGGGCATTTTATAGCCAAAGGTTAGGTGTTTGTTTTGATTGTAACTGGTTCTCATTATCTCAATGAAGTATGGTGGTTTCTCCGCCTTTCTCTTTAAAAAAAAAAAAAAAGGAAAGAAATAAAGAAAGAGAGCTTGATTTAGCTTGTCTTAACTCATGATGCAACCCTTTGGTTGGAGCAATGATAAAACAAAGAATAAGCTTAGTTATAAGCTTCTTTCTAAAACTTCTTTTGCCTACCTAAAAGGTTGGAAAAATTATTCGAATCGACAAACGGTACTATAAAATTTTAATGCAATGTCGTTATATACGACAAATGATGTCTCGTCGATTATCACGTGAACCCATGCACGACAATCGTTCTCCTGCTCATCATGATTATCGTATTAGCTCATGCAAGGCAATAATTTTTCCTCGGGTTTGATACCGTTTAAGGGTACACTTCTACTAGAATTTGGAACTTGCAATACAAATGAGAACAAGTATGCATAGTTGTGATCTAAGATTTTGCAAGGTTGCTAGTAAATTATGAAAATGTATGATCAGAAACCTTCATCAAAAGATATAATGAGGTTGAACATTTAAACAACAACATTCCAACTCTCTTATTAAACATATGTGGAGCTCATTACATTTTATATCATCAAAAAAGACATCAAAGATCATGCTTGCTTGCTTGCTAAAATCTTGTGTTTTTTGCATTACATAGGATGGAAGATGAAATATCGAAAAAAAGTGGATGCTAGCGAATGTTTTTGGAAAAGGCATGCTTTTCTTCTATTTTGGAAAGGAGGATTTTGAGTCTCATAATAGAAAGTTAAATACTTCTTATATCATAGGCGAAGCACCTTCATTTAATTAGCATACATGACACACAAAAAAAAAAAAGCATACAGCTTTGATCTCATTTGAAGTGTAAAATAAGAATTTTTTGCTAATAAGTTATATTTATAATTTTTTAAAGTCTGTAATATTTATTAGGCTATTTGACTTTATGATGCATTATCTCATATACAATATTTTTTTTACTTTATAAAAAAAGCTAAAAATTAGAAGATCAAAAGATGAAACACTAAAAATTATACTATCATTTGAAAAATAAAAAAAAAATATCAAGAAAACATAAATTATAGCTGAGATAGAGGAGACTCTTTGCTGAGCTAATTGATTAAATATATTACTATTATGATATTTTAATCCTTTTTTGTATGCTATAAATTTTACTTATATAAATTATTTATTTAAAAATATATTCCTTACTTTATTTAGGCAGGTACATCTTGCATTTAGACTTCAAAACCTTTTTACGTTTAAGAATGCCTCACGCTTGATGCGAAAATGAAAGGAAAGGGCAAGTTCGCCGATGATAATAAAATCATAAGATCCTGTGCAAGGAAACTTTTTGGATCCTGAAAAGACAAGGAAGGCCATTAGAACATGCAAATCTTGCTTTGAAGTCTGTACAAGCTCAAATTCTACATCTGTTGTGCCTCTATAAAATTGTCATTAAGCCCATGCATAGAAAAATTATTTTCTGAAGGCATTCAAGAGTACATGGATGGCTTTAGTAAAACAATGCTGACAGCATGTTTAAAGCCTACATTAGAACTAGAAGTACGTTAGAATACTTAAATATTACGCTGGTAGAAGACGAGGCACATTCAAGGGGTGCAGAGCTCGCTATTATCATCATATTTAAAGAAATAAGCCTCCACCTATAGGATGGCTTCGTGCTGTATCTCTAAGAGTTTTGCATGAAGTAGAAAATAGAAGTACCTAAAAGTTTTGATGCTAGGAAATGCTTCTGGGAAAAAGATCATGAATATATATATATATATGAGAATTGAACATGAATCTACTAATAGGAAATTAGGAGCTTCTGCAGCTCTTATTTACATTGAAATAGATAAATTAGGAAATACTTATAGTGTCAGAGAATAAGATTATGTTTGGTTTTTGAAAGCATTTTCCATTTTTATTTTCTGAGCAATAGTTTTTAGTTTTTATTTTTGATCATTAAAAATATGTTTGTTCAGTGAGAATAAAAATTATATTTTATTTTTTATTTTCATTACAAATAGCGTCGCTTAAAAAGAGAAATGAAAAAACATATTTTCAAGTTATCTGATCTTTGTTTTTTATTATTATTTTTTTTTTTGATGAAAAATGGTAAAAATATGTTTAAATTGTTTTGAGTTTTTTTGCTATTTTTATTTTCAACTAATTTTTTTTTTTATATAGTTTTGTGGCATTTCCCATGGATAGCTCTTCTTCTGTTGCCACACTTTCAAACAATATTGTTCGTAAAAAATATTGGAATTATGTTCTTATTATTTTTAATGGTTGGTTGGTTGATGATCATGATGAAGGTCGGAAAAATCACGGACACCTGTTGGGGGTAGCTCAGCTGCTAAAAATGTGAACGTCGGCGTGACTACAGATGCACTGAACTATCTGTGGATTGTGAAGCATGCCTTCTATAATGAACCCGAAAAATATGAATCATTCCTGAATGTAATGAAGGAATACAAGAAGCGAAGGTCTAATAATCTTAATTAGTTTCCCATTATATATTAATTGTTGACATGGCCTTTAATTTACACCATTGAATCTTCTAATTAATTCTCTTCCTTAATTTGTGATCTTATGAATATTAATTGCAGCATAGACACTGCTACTGTGGTATCAAGGATGCAAAATCTGTTATCTGGCCACCCGGAGTTAATTCCAGGTTTCAACTTCTTCCTGCCAAGAGAGCATCAGATCCCTTTCACTTATGAGGAAGAAGACGGTCAACTCATGCCGGACGAAG
Organism: Calamus simplicifolius; assembly: GCA_900491605.1. NCBI lineage: Eukaryota > Viridiplantae > Streptophyta > Magnoliopsida > Arecales > Arecaceae > Calamus > Calamus simplicifolius. The sequence continues at coordinate 17,659 of UESW01000084.1, forward strand.
AGGATGAGGAGGATGAGGATGAGATTGAGGATGAGATTGAAGAGGATGGGGATGAAGAGGATGATGATGAGGATTTGGATGATGCAGATGCTGGTGATCATATATAACTAGCTAGAATGAATACCTGCTGCCAATAAAGTTGATCAATCCTTATGATGCTTCATGGGGCTTGTGAGACTTGATAAAACTGCAAGGCTGATGATGCTAGAGGATGATGCTGCTGTTTTTCTACCTCTCAGTTGTGTGTGTGCTTTGTTGTCGCAATGTAGCTAGGCATAAGACTTTGTATACCACCCCCCTTTATGTTTTGCCATGAATAAAATACAAGGAGTGTACTGTTTATACCTTAAATTGCATCTCGATCGATCTCTTCTCATTTGTTGCCTCCTCTTTTTTTTTTTTTTTTTCCCTTCCTTCATTGCTGTTTTCCCTGGCCTACTTGTGATCATATGTAGCTGCAGTGGTCTCACAGCGCACGACAAGGAGAGGCGTGGCCTGGAGAAGTAGGCGGCGGTCTTCTTCAAGCTTGATCTCGTCGGCGGGGAAGTACGTACTCTTCGAGGGGACTACTGGCTCCGCCATGAATGGAGAGAGAGAGAGAGAGGGAAGGGAGCGTGACCTCCGTCCGTCTTACCCTCATCTCAGCCTTCCGTCGTCCCCCTCAACACGTGCATGTAATTTCCCGTGCAGATGTAAGTAAGTCCGCATGGAAAAAATATATCAAGATTCCGCACCGTACATCCGCCTTCGGAGGAAGCCGGATACCGTACGGATGCTATCGCACCGTTACGATGGGGCGGGAGGAAGTAAATCCGCATAGTTCACCATATGCGGGAAGTCCGTAATGAGTGTACGTGCAATAGTCCGTATAGAGAAATTCTGCGCAGAAGTAACTGTACGCAAACTTTATGCGGACGTCAGGCCTATGGAGGCCACCGCTCCGTTCGTGGTGATGACCTTGAGGCAGCTCGCCCAGGCCGTCCTCCTGGCCATCCTCCAGTCCGTCCTCGACCCCACCCTCGGCGTCAGCGCCGCCGTCATTGTCGTCTATCAGCAGCTCGTCTCCATCCTCCTCCTCTCTCTCGCCCTCCTCTTCGACCGGTATCTATTAATTAATTTCCACCACCCCCCTAGCTAGCTTCTTAATTATTTCTTTCTTTAATTCCTAATGATTATCTACCACCGACGCAGAGGCAGACGGCCCAAGCCCTCCTTCCAGATCCTCGGCTGGGACTTCTTCATCGGATTCCTGCAGTTAATCGAGCCCTCTCCACCTTCCTTTCTTGGTCCATGTAATTTATTTTTGAAGGAAATGAAAAGACTACATTTTTCTGAACAATAAAATATATATATGGAAGGATCCCGGTCGGGGAGATGATGTTGACGGCGAGTCTCCGTTACATAACGGCGACGTTCCAGAGCGTGGCGCTGAACCTGATCCCGGTGGTGGTCTTCGTCCTGGCGGTGGCGTGCCGGCAAGAGCGCTTCCGCCCCGGCAGCGCCCGCGGCCAGGCGAAGCTCTCGGGAGTCCTCGTCACCACCGCTGGCGCCTCCCTCGTCGTCGTCGTCTCGCCGAGCCGGCATGACGACCCCTCGGCTGGCGGCGGCAGGCTCGTCGGGTCGCTGATGGTGGGGGTCGCGGTCCTCGGCGTCGCCACCGCGAATCTCTTTGTGGTACGTGCCCGGTAATCTGCCGTTGAAAATAATAATTAGATATTATATACAAAAATAATAATTAATTGTATTATTCTTTTATGATGCATATATATAGGACCATCTTTGTGAGCACATAAATATTGTAAAACAGAGTTGAAAAATAATATGCTAAAAAGAATCACAACCCCACCCTCTAAAATAAAATCACTCCATTACCGTGTTATCGTTCTTTTTAAATGACAATGGATAAGATTTTTATAGGCATGCAAAATAAATTCTAATTAAAAGAAAAGTTTGGATGGTAAAAAAATCAAATTGACTTAGTTTTGAGTTTGAGGTTTTAAAAGAACATTTAAATTAGATCAGGTTTAGGTTTGCAAAATCAGATAACCAAAAAAAAAAAATTTTTAAAAAATATAAAATTTAAAATAAAATTGAACAAAGAAAAAGAATTGATGCAGCTGATTTTAATTAATTTAGAATTATAAATTCTTTATTATTGTTGTATATAACTAATTCAAGGCTTAAATGATATGTTTGTCCTTTTGTCTTTGTTCGCCTCCTTCAATGGTTAAAACTTAAAAATATAAATCTAGGGGAGGATTTGAGAGCAGGATTTTCCTTGCAGGAAAGGGTGGCTGTGAGGTATCCAGCAGATCTTAGCTTGGCAGCCATGATGAACGTCTTTGGGACCCTTCAGGTACTGATAGTGGGAGCTTTGATGGAGAGAAACCCTTCATCATGGAGGATTAAGTGGAGTGGAAGCCTACAGCTCCTTGCCATTCTTTATGGGGTAAAGCATGCCAAATCTTTTACAAAAAAATTCTTCCTCTGTCTTACTACTATCAACTTGTTCACAAATTAACAACAAAAACATCCAACAAGAGAAAGAAGTCATGATATGAGAGGACACATTCATCACAGATTGCCATTAGGCCCATTTAGGCTTTCTTCAAAGTCCTCAAGTTATCTTCATCTGTTTGGAAGATGTGGGAGAAGCCACAGGGAAACTTAAAATAATTTTCAATTCCTGGAACCTATGGAAATGATTTTATTTTTCTTTCTTTTATTTTTATGTTAATCAGTTCATCTTTTATGTTCCATCCTTCCATGCTTTTACTTAATGCATGTGAAACTCAACTATTATTATGCTTCAGATTCAGGATAGATTTCGGACGCAACAATCCACAGTATGTAAGACATCTGCCATAACTTATCAACATTTAATTCAAATAATAAAAATTAAATTACTGATATGGCTGATCCAGCACCGTCGGGATAAACGACAACGATAACGGCGATTGACGGAGGCTCTCTCACAACCCCCCGAGATCCTCTCTCGGTCTCGGGCTACATGAACAGTATTTTAACCCCCAAGACCCCCCCAGACCTCCTCTCGGTCTCGGACCACATGAACAGTATTTTAACCCCCAAGACCCCCTCTCGGTCTCGGGTTACATGAACAGTATTTCAACCCCCGAGACCCCCTCTCGGTCTCAGGCCACGTGAACGGTGTCTCCACCCCCCGAGACCCCCTGTCTCGGGCCACATGAACAGTATTTCAACCCCCGAGATCCTCTCGGTCTCGGGCCACATGAACAGTACTTCGACCCCTGGCGCACAATTCGGCCCACTCTGGGCCACCTGGTAGCCCATGCGATACCATGCCTCATAACGGTGTATGGTCTGTTGTATATCTATCACTGTGTGCGATCATACCCTATTGCAACGTGCGGTCCGCCACCTGTTCGTTACTGTGCGCGGTCACATCCAGTGATGCGCGCACCAGACATAAAAATGCAGGACACCTGTGAGGCCGTGCTGACTAATGACGCGAGACACCTCCAGTATGTACGGTGACGATACGATCTGTCATTGTCAGCCTCATATTTTGTCGTTATCGAACTAGGCTCCTGGAAGTCAGCAATCATCGGGAACAAAAGGGGGATCTTCGAATAGGTATAAAGCATACGCCCATGCCATAGGCAGGGGACTTGAACACTGGTTTTTCTAGCTCTATTCCACTAGTTAAGCCCTAACTGTTTAGCTCCCTTCGGCTAGACAATTCTATCTGTTTCCAAGTGACTGACTTGAGCATCGGAGGGTCCCACCGGAGCTTCGGTCTTCGGGGACTTTTCTTGCAGGAGTTCGGCGAGGAGGACGTCCATTTCCCCGGCGTTTGAAGGATGTGACTTGGCGTCAGGTAGGGAAAAGAAAGAGATAGACATCGAACCAGCAATCTGCAACTCCTCTCTCTTCAAGCTCGAGTCATGGTGACAACCCGTGCGAAGGGGGGCTCTGTCAGTTGTGCTGGGGGCAGCGCCAAGCTGATCCACTGGCGATCGCCCCCTCAGCTCTCCCGGCTGGCATCCTGACACTGCCGCATCCTTAAGAGGCTGAACCTCCTGCTCCTCCGGTCGATGTTCCTACGCCTCCTCCCCATCAGCCCAGGAAGACCGGTTCGCCGCTCTAGCCACTCAAGTTCAATCCTTGGCGGCAGCGGTCCAAGGCCTGCAGTATCAGCAGGCGGCCCAGCGACAACCAGAGTCATTTCCATCGATTCGGGCGTGGTGCAACCCAGCCAGCATTCTTCCCAAAGGAGGTTGCAGGTACCGGAAGCTCGCCACCGTCACGCCTCGCCCAAGCCTTATCACCGGGAGGCCTCCAAGAGACCCCGATCACCTTCTCGCCACGCCAGTGTTCCCCCAGCAGCAACATGGGAAGGAGGCGGAGCATCGACTCGACATTACTTTTAAACATATATTTTTGTAAATATATTACTTTAATTTTCAATATTCAATTTTAATTTTTTTTTAAAAAATTTCTAAATATATATTACTATAGCAATATGTTATTTTTTACTTTCTTACATTTAAAAATTATATTGAAAATATAGGTAATCAATATCAAATATATTAATTCAAATTACAAAAAATTTTGAATTACTATGATAGCTAGGTAAATATTCTACCCAGGCAAAACAACATTCACCTAATTTTGATCCCAACCTTAAACTGCCCAAATCCAAATCAACGTAGACAAATACGCCACACAAATACAACACAAATACCAACAATGTTCGAGAAGATGCACCTTAATAGATCTATAAGTTCAAACCCAGATAAAAACACTAAAATGGAATACTGAAATGGAACGCTACACGTTTCTTCTAACATATGAAATTTAGCGGACATCTATGAAGAAGACCAGAAGAACACGTTTTAAAACACTCCACCTAAATGCTCGAAATCCACAACAAAAACAATCAACATAGAAGACTAAGGTGGCATCTACCGTCCACAAACACTCGCACGCCAGGCCCTAGATCGACAAGGCCACCTACCGTCCACAAACAATTCGCAACGCCAGGCCCTAGATCGACAAGGCCACCAGAGAAGAAGAGACGACGGCACCAGGACTCGTACCTATCTCGTGAACACGAATTTAAACAAAACACCGAATACCAGATAAAGAAAAAAGAAAAGAAAGAAAAAAATGTGGCAAAGATTAAGGTGCGGATCGAGAAGAAGAGCTGCGGATCGAGGGATAGGGGGTGGATCCCCATTTCAAACCTTGTCGCTAAAATCAGCTACGAACTTCCAACGGTATCGAATCAACAGATTTATCAAATCAACTAGACCAACTTACGGATCTCTAGCTCCGAAACTTAAGGCTAGCCACAATATTCAATTCCTGGAACCGGTTCATCAAGGCATAGCTTCAGATTCAGCCGGCCATCTGTCACCAGGCTGAGTCCTCTAATGTTACTCTACTACAACATAGGCACAGTTGAGGTCTTAAGAGCCTTAAATCTATGCCAAAGGCCACTTGGAAGCTAGTTATCAGTTCTCCTCTATGATCACTATGATCATAGGTTAGAACACGAAGGGTAAAAGTTTCGATGGGTCTTAATACTAACCCTTATTCACATGTAAATCGTAAGACTCACTTGATATAATGTTTGTAACAAATAGTTATGCAAAGGCAGATCAGTAATTTATAAATTCTTGAATAGATATTATAATTAAGCAATTTATAAAAATCTTCTAATTTATGATTGGCCATATACATCCATATTTATAATAATCATGCTATGTAAGATTTAAAGCATTAATAATTTTAAAAATAATTGTAAAATTTTATTATTTCTAAATTGTTGCCCAAGCAATGAATTGGGTTCTTAAAAAAATTGATTACTATGCAAGTATGTGCTTAAACCCTAATTTTGATTTGCAGCGGTGTAGTGGAGTGCACAGAAAGATAACAAAGAAGAATCAAATAACCACAAACACACAGAAGTTTATAGTGGTTCGGTGCCAAACTCAGCACCTACATCCACTCCCCAAAACCTTTGAATTTCACTAATCGTATCACAACGATTACAACCTCTAGCCAAACCAGGCTAGCCCTCTTGTTTATACGGCACAAGGTAGCCAAAAACCCCTAGCCACACCAGGCTAGTCCTCTTGTTTCACGGCACAAGGAAGCCAAATCCCCTAGCCAAACCTAGGCTAGTCCTCTTGTTTCAGGCACAAGGAAGCCCAAAATAATCAGGGTTAACACTAACCCTTTTACAAAAAATCAAGGAATGATAAAGAGAAGCTCCACAATGAGCAAATATTCAGAATACTTTACAATTTTTGAAGCAATAAACTCAGCAATAAATGAACGAGGTCGAAGTAGCTGAAGTCTTGATTGCTTGAAAAGCTTCAAAGATCCGGACGACTTTTTGGAGCAATGAATGAACTTGAATGCACAGCAACAACCACTCAACAATATGCAATATAAGCTCTTTTCTTGGATTTTCTTTCTCTTTTAAAAACTCTTTTTCAGAATCATCATGGTGTGCTTCAAATCCCACCTTTTTATAATCATCCAACAAGAAAAGATCCGTTAGATACATTAGGAACAAATAGAAATAAAAACGGAAGAAAATATAACCGTTATAAATGTTTCCCTTAAGCATTGAATGCTGATCTCCATTTGAGGAAGGAAGAGCACTGCAAAGATTCAAAAATCTAAAAGTTAAATGTAGCTTAAAATAGCAATAGAGAGAGTAAGAGAGAAAGAGCAGCTTAAGAACTCAGGCGGCAGTTGACTGAAAAAGTAACTCCAGGTAGCTGAAGACATCAATGCATTCGGTGAAGAGATAAGTAAATAACCTCAGCTAGCTAGTCAGCTAGCTAACAAGAGAGGCCACGACAAATAAATCGTCCAGAGGCAGCACTTTAGTTAACTAAAAGATTGCTAGTTAGCTCTTCAGCTAACTAATAGGCAAAAACAACGGCCAAGCAGACCACTTAGTTAGCTAGGCAGCTAACTAAGCAAAGGTTAGTTAGCTCTTCAGCTAACTAACAGGCAATATAAAAACAAAGTAAAGGGTTCATGCATTGGTAGTTAGCTTCCCAGCTAACTAGAAAATTAAAGCTCACGGTTGCAGGGTTGCAGGAGAAGAATAGTTAGCTCAATAGCTAGCTAAATGATAGTCAGTTAGCTCACTAGCTAACTAAAACAAAAAGTAACGTAGGAGGTCCGGCTTAGTTAGCTCTCCAGCTAACTAGCAAAAAGGCAGCCATACGTCTGAATAAAGTAGCTAGCTAACTAGCCAACAGGCAGCTAGCTCTCCAGTTAACTAAAATTTGAATCCTCATGGCTTCAACGTTTCCTGTGAAAAATAGTTAGCTAAGCAGTTAGCTCCAGATAAAATAGTTAGCTAAGCAGTTAACTAAAAGAAACGTCAGCTAGCTAGAAGGCTGGCAGCTAGCTCCATAGTTAGCTAAAATTTAAACTGTTCGGCCAGGCAGGCAACTGGAGTTAGCTAAAATGAATTCCAGTTAGCTAACAAGTTAACCAACCAGCTAGCTAAATTTATAGAGCGTTCGGCCAAGCACTGTGACGAGCATTTTAGTTAGCTGAAGAAACTTCAGCTAGCTAACAGCTAGCTAAAATACAAGATCGTTCGGCCAAGCACTGAGAAATGTATCAGCTAGCTGAAGGTGTGCCAGCTAGCTAAATGGAATAACAAGTTAGCTAACCAGTTAACTCCCAAGCTAATAAAATATTCAAAGCAAATTAAATGAAGTACTTTCTTACCAATGAAATTTTGCACGAAGATACTTACTTGCAAGGCGACCGAACTTCCCTGTATCAAGCTTAGAATTGCCTAATTGTTTTGTAATCATCAAAATCAATCTGGGGTCAACAATCTCCCCTTTTTGATGATGACAAAACCTTTAAGCACAAAGAGCAAATATAGGAAGTTTAATAGACAGAGTGTAATCAGAAAAATTAATTTCTCCCCCTGTCAATCTGAATAAGTGAACTCTTTTTCTCCCCTGAATATATGGAGTTATTACTTTACTCCATTCCTTAATGTATGCAATAATCTTCTCCCCCTTTTTGTCATTAATCAAAAAGAAGTTTGAAGAGTTTTGCAATAAATTTAAGCATAATATATCAAGGAGATGTATCAAACATACATAATTTGAGCAGTCATTCAGATCATTACAAAATAGAGTAATACAAACATTACACGCCATGGTCTCAAGTCATAAAACATAGTCATGCATTACAAAAACAACAAGTACAACATAAGTCAAACATAATCACTTGTCGTCATCAGAAGAAGAAATATGCACTGAAGAAACATTTGGCTTGTTTGAAGATCCAGGCTTGTCGGAGGAAGGCTGTGTCGGTGGAGTCCAGAGGTGCGGATGAGAATAAGAAGCATCAGGCGCAGAGGCGGCAGAAAGAGTGATGTAAGTCTCCATGAGTTGACTCAGCCTTGAGAAGGATGCGGTCCAATGGTCAACAGCGTTTGCTGCATCCGGGTCTGGGTCTCTGTAGATCTCATTCGGTGCTCTACCCACTCTGCCTTAGTTTCAAAATTCTCAAGCTTACCTTTTAGGAAATTAATCTCTTTTAGGATCCGCTCCATGACAGATTCATTGTGATGAAAAACTCTTCCATTGAGAATGTTCACATCATGGACAAGTCGCTCAAGAATAATTTAAACTGAGATATGTTTTCAAAAACAGAAGAAATATGTGGAACAAGAGTCTGATCATTGACAGAAGAAGCACTGTCTCCAGAGCTTCGACTAGAAGTGGCAAGGGTCAATTCATTGATAATAAGGCGAATTTGATCATCACTTATACGAACGATAGGAAGAGGAGCAGGAGCTTGATTGTCATTACGATAAGAAGGTCCAGGAGCATTCATATTGGGTGGATCAGATTGAAAAGGATTTTGATCATCAGACATAGCAGCAAGGTAAGGATTCGGATGGTTGAAGTCAAAATTGAAGAAGTTCTGAGGAGAACAAGCAGATTGAGTCACAGTTGGCGGTGGCATACTAGACTGACCAGTTCTAGACCTAACCTTTAACCAAATACCATCCCGTTTGGCAAAGTCCATACGGTGCAGTGAATGAGCATTAAAAACGTCAGAGTGACGTAATGCCACTGCAGTTTCTCCCTTAAGCTTAATATTGAAAAACTCAAATACATAAGTGAGAAACATTCCGTAGGGCAATGCAGCCTTAGATCTAGACAAGGATTCTTTCATTACGGTCATCATTAGTTGAGGTAGATCAACAGGGTCTTCTATTAAGATGTCATACATTATGCATATGTCCCTATCATTTACTACATTAAACGAACCAGCACGAGGGGCTAGGATTTTGGCGATGATACTGTGAAATAATCTATTTTCTACAGATAGCATGTTGGCATCTAGAGTTTCAATATTACTGGCTTCATTATCATCAATATTAAGGATTAAACCTATTTTATATCCACGTTCACTGGGTAGGACTTCTAAGAAACCATCAGATGGAATATTAAGAGCACATCCTAACGTTTTGCAGTCTAGGTCGATTTTAGTCTTTTTCACAAAGGAAGAGATAGTCCCACTACCAAAAGAGATATTTTCATAAAATTCCCTAATAAGCTCAGGATAAATAGGTCTCTTGGTAGATAGAAGCTTATCCCAACCTTGATTAACTAAAAGTTTTTCAATTTTAAAACCTTCTTGTTCTAAGAAGTTAAAATCAACTAACCTTCCATGAGCAAAGGATTTAGATGCAAGAAGGGAGTTGATATGAGATGAAGAAGTAGAAGACTTCCGGCGAAGATCAGCACAATCATCATCTCTAGCGACTGCCTTCTTCTTGGGAGCCATCCACTATCTTCAAGATGGATTGAATGGAAGAAGATTGATAGAGATATTGATGAAATGAAGAGAGGATGAGAGAGGGAGAGGATGATCGGTTGAGGGAGACGGTCATGGAATGAAAAAATCGGTTTGGTAAAAAAGGTTATATAGGGGATGCCTTGATGGTTAGCTGGCCAGGTGACTGTTTGGTTGCCTGGTCAGTTAACTGCCATCAAAAGAAAAAGTTTTCAATCGGCTGGTTGGTGGATGAATTTAAGGAAGTTATGCTTCATAAAGATGGAAAAAGCTTAAAGCTTGCAGCATACTCAAGCAATTAATTTGATAGGATGTTTCCTTTAATTGATTTGATTAAAAGATGTCACATCAATTAGATATCATATCAATTCATTAACTGATTCATTAAATGGTTGGATCAAACATTCCCAATTCTCTTCTGATTTCATAAAATTTTGTTTCATCAAGAGGCTTAGTGAAAATATCAGCAATTTGATTTTCTATGTTTAAAAATTCAATAACAATATTTCCATTATTTACATGATCTCTAATGAAATGATGTCTAATTTCAATATGTTTAGTTCTGGAATGTTGAATAGGATTCTTAGTTAAATTGATTGCACTTGTATTATCACATTTTATAGGTATAGCCTTTTGTTTAATACCATAATCTTCTAGCTGTTGCTTAATCCATAAAATTTGAGCACAGCAACTTCTAGCTGCAATGTATTCGGCCTCAGCCGTAGACAGTGCTACTAAAGTTTGCTTTTTGCTAAACCATGAAATTAAGTTAACACTAGAAACTGGCAGGTTCCAGTGGTTGATTTCCTATCTATTTTACATCCAGCAAAGTCTGAATCAGTGTATCCTATTAAGTCAATGCTAGATTGTTTATCATACCATATACCTAAATTTATTGTTCCATTTAAATATTTAAATATTCTTTTAACAACAAGCAAGTGTGATTCTTTAGGATTTTCTTGATATCTTGCACACATGCAAACACTAAATAAAATATCTGGCCTACTAGCAGTTAAATATAATAATGATCCAATCATGCCTCTATATAATTTTAAATCAACAGATTTTTAGAATCATAAGATTCAAGTCTACATGATGAGCTCATAGGGGTACCGATACTCTTGGATGTCTCCATGCCAAACTTCTTGATCATTTCTTTGGTATATTTGGATTGGCTTATGAAGATCCCATCTTTGCTTTGTTTAATTTGTAGTCCGAGGAAGTAGGTCAGCTCACCCATCATACTCATCTCGAACTCTCCCTGCATAAGCTTAGCAAAGTCTTTGCACAAAGAATCATTAGTGGCACCAAATATGATATCATCAACATAGATTTGAATAATTAATATATCTTCATTTTATCTTTTAATAAATAAAGTTGTATCCACAGTTCCTCGAATAAAATCATTACTAATCAAGAATTTGCTTAATCTTTCATACCATGCCCGGGGTGCTTGCTTTAAACCATATAGAGCCTTGTTTAATTTGAAAACGTGATTTGGAAACAAGTGATTTTCAAAGTCCGGGTGGCTGTTCCACAAAAACTTGCTCAGCAATGTATCCATTTAAGAAAGTGCTTTTAACATCCATTTGATACAATTTAAAATTCATATAATAAGCATAAGCAAGAAGTAATCTAATAGCTTCTAATCTAGCAACAGGGGCATAAGTTTCATCAAAATCAATTCCCTCTTCTTGATTATAACCCTTAGCTACCAATCTTGCCTTATTTCTAATTATATTACCATGTTCATCTAATTTGTTTCTATAAACCCATTTAGTTTCAATAATTTGATGATCATGAGGTCTTTCAATAAGAGTCCAAACATTATTTCTTTCAAATTGGTTAAGTTCCTCATGCATGGCATTAATCCAATCAACATCATTTTTAGCATCATCATAACATTTAGGTTCAATTTTAGATACAAATGCTAAGTTATTACAAGCATCTCTAAATGATGACCTAGTTCTAACTCCTTGAGAAGGATCACCAATAATTAGATCTTTGGGGTGACTAAGAACATACCTCCAACCTCTTTCTAATTCATCATTACCTTGTGAGGCTTCAGGTAGGTCAGCGTTCGCTTCTCCATTTACCTCTTGTGTATCTGTGTCGTTCTTATCCTTCAGTGTGATGTCCTTGAATTGATCTTCAATATCATCTGCATCATTTATACCTTTTCCCTTCCTTGATGGAAGATCATTAGATTCATCAAAGATAACATGAATTGATTCTTCAACTACTAAAGTCTTTTTATTGAATATTCTAAAAGCTCTACTATGTAAGGAATATCCGAGAAAAATTCCTTCAATAGACTTAGCATCAAATTTATCAAGGTTTGATTTTCTATTATTTAATACAAAACATCGGCATCCAAAAACATGAAAGTAACTTATATTAGGTTTTCTTCCTTTTCAAAGTTCATATGGAGTCTTTTTCAAAACATGTCTGATTAATGCACGATTTAAAACATAACATGCAGTGTTAATAGTTTCTGCCCAAAAATATTTTGGAAGATTGCTTTCACACAATATGGTACGCGTCATTTCCTCTAATGTTCTATTCTTTCTTTCAACTACTCCATTTTGTTGTGGTGTTCTTGGTGCAGAAAAATTATGTTCAATTCCATTTTCATTACAAAATTCTTCAAAAGATTTGTTTTCAAATTCTTTTCCATGATCACTTTGTATTGACAAAACAGAAGAATTCTTTTCGTTTGTAATTCTTTTAAATAAATTTTGAAATGCTGAAAATGCTTCGTCTTTACTAGATAGAAATAAAACACATGTAAAGCGAGAGAAATCATCAATAACAACAAAACCGTATCTTTTTCCTCCTAGACTAGTTGTTCTTGTAGGACCGAATAAATCCATATGCAAGAGCTCCAAAGGTCTAGTGGTTGAAACTAAATTCTTTGATTTAAAAGAAACTCGGGTTTGTTTTCCAAATTGACAAGCATTACAAATTTTATCTTTTTCAAAAACAAGTTTTGGAAAACCATGTACTAAATCCTTCTTGATTAATTTAGATAGTAAATCCATGCTTGCATGAGCTAGCCTACGATGTCATAACCAACTATTATCAGTTTTATTATTTGTAGAAACTAGGCAATCAATATTTTGATCATGCAAATCATTTAAATTAACAATGTATACATTACCATGCCTATGACCAACAAATTTCATGTTTTCATTTGCAGGATTTTTAACAATGAATAGAGATGATTTAAAAGTAACATTAAATCCTTTGTCACATAGTTGACTAATGCTAAGTAAATTATGTTTCAGTCCTTTCACAAGCAAAACATTATCAATATAAGCATAAGGTGTGATACCTATTTTTCCAATGCCAATTAATTTTTCTTGGCCATTATCACCGAAAGTAACAGCACCTCCATCTTTTGCTTCCAAAGTGATGAATTGCGATTCATCACCGGTCATGTGTCTTGAGCACCCGCTATCCAAGTACCATTGTCTTTTAATTGCTCGGGTTGCAAGACACACCTGCATACACAATTTCAATTTTTATTTTTAGGTACCCAAGCTTTCTTGGGTCCTTTAGGGTTAGTCAAGATGGTTCCTTTTGGAACCCATATTTTTCTTATCTTTTGTGTTTGACAAATATAAGCTTTGTGTCCAATTTTTCGCATTTAAAACATGTAATTTTAGTAGAATTATCAGCATGCTCATAAATATTTTTCAAAAATTTCTATCTTTTAAAAGTATTGTATCCAGGACCAGCTCTATTGTAAACAGCTCTTTGACTATTTAAAATCATTTCCAATTTTTCTGAACTTAAACTAAATATATCAACAATTGGTTTTAATTTATCCACTTCATTTTTCAAATCTTGGTTTTCCTTTAACAATGATTCATTATCCTTTGAAATTCTTTCTTTTTCAAGAGTAAGATTTTTGATTTCATTTTTCAATTCATTGCTTTTTGAACTTAAATTTGCAAAATCATCAATAAGTTCATAAAATGCACATTGTAATTCATCAAAGGTAAAGTCATCTAAAAAGTCAGGGCTTACCTCATCATTATCAGCCATGAAGCAAACATTTGCAACTTTGGTTTTCTCTTCATCTTCTGAACTTGTTGCTTCACTATCGCTCCAAGTAGCCATCATTGCCTTCTTCTTTACTCTTTTAGATCCTTTCTTTAATAGTGGACAATCTGGTCTGATGTGTCCGGGTTTCTTGCACTCATAGCATGTAGGAGGTTCACTCTTTTCCTTATCTTTGCTATGGTCTCCTTTGATAAATTGTTTTCTTTTTCCAAATTTCTTTCTCTTCATGAACCTTTTAAATTTTCTTGAAATAAGTGCCATTTCATCATCTTTCTCACTGTCACTAGTGGTTCTTCACTTTCATCTTCTTGAGTTACACTCTTCAAAGCCATAGTCCTTTTCTTCTTTGATTCATCTTCATCGATATGTTGTCGTTGCTGAAGCTCATGAGTCATCAAAGAACCGACCAACTCTTCAAGTGATAAAGTGTTGAGATCTTTTGCTTCTTGAATTGCAGTGACTTTTGCTTCCTATATCCTAGGTAAAGATCTTAATATTTTTCTAACAAGATCACTGTTAGCATAAGATTTTCCAAGACTTTTCAATCCATTAATAATGTCAGTAAATCTTGTAAACATATCAGTATTATTTTCAGCAGGATCCATCTTAAATAATTCATACTTATGAACAAACATATTTATTTTGGATTCCTTGACTTGATTTGTACCCTCATGGGTGACTTCAAGTCTATCCCAGATTTTCTTAGCAGACATACAAGTAGATATGCGATTAAACTCATTTGCATCAAGAGAGCAAAAAAGAACATTCATAGCCTTAGCATTTAATTGAGCTAATTTCTTGTCTTGCTCATCCCATTCAGATTCAGGCTTTGCAATATTAATATTTTCAATCATAATAGTGGGTGTGTGTGGTCCATTAATTATGATTCCCCATAAATCATAATCTAGTGCTTGAATGAAGAATTTCATTCGTGCTTTCCAATATGTGTAATTTGTTCCATTGAACAAAGGTGGTCTATTAGTTGATTGTCCTTCAGTCAACATAGAACTCATTGGGATTACTACTGATCTTTGGCTCCAAGCTAATCAAAGCTATAGAAATCAAGAGCACTCTACTCTGATACCACTTGTTGCCCAGATGTAGCAACCCAAGAGGGGGGTGAATTGGGTTATTAAAAAAATTGATTACTATGCAAGTATGTACTTAAACCCTAATTTTGATTTGCAACGGTGTAGTGGAGTGCACAGAAAGATAACAAAGAAGAATCAAACAATCACAAACACACAGAAGTTTATAGTGGTTCGGTGCCAAACTCAGCACCTACATCCACTCCCCAAAACCTTTGGGAATTTCACTAATCGTATCACAACAATTACAACCTCTAGCCAAACCAGGCTAGCCCTCTTGTTTATACGGCACAAGGTAGCCAAAAACCCCTAGCCACACCAGGCTAGTCCTCTTGTTTTACAGCACAAGGAAGTCAAATCCCCTAGCCAAACCTAGGCTAGTCCTCTTGATTTGAGGCACAAGGAAGCCCAAAATAATCAGGGTTAACACTAACCCTTTTACAAAAATGATCAAGGAATGATAAAGAGAAGCTTCTACAATGAGCAAATATTCAGAATATACTTTACAATTTTTGAAGCAATAAACTCAGCAATAAATGAACGAGGTCGAAGTAGCTGAAGCCTTGATTGCTTGAAAAGCTTCAAAGATCCGGATGACTTTTTGAAGCAATAAATGAACTTGAATGCACAGCAACAACCACTCAACAATATGCAATATAAGCTCTTTTTTTGGATTTTCTTTCTCTTTTAAAAACTCTTTTTCAGAATCGTCATGGTGTGCTTCAAATCCCACCTTTTTATAATCATCCAACAAGAAAAGATCCATTAGATACATCAGGAACAAATGGAAATAAAAATGGGAAGAAAATATAACCGTTATAAATGTTTCCCTTAAGCATTGAATGCTGATCTCCATTTGAGGAAGGAAGAGCACTGCAAAGATTCAAAAATCTAAAAGTTAAATGTAGCTTAAAATAGCAATAGAGAGAGAGAGTAGAGAGAAAGAGCAAATTAAGAACTCAGGCGGCAGTTGACTGAAAAAGTAACTCCAGGTAGCTGAAGACATCAATGCATTCGGTGAAGAGATAAGTAAGTAACCTCAGCTAGCTAGTAAGCTAGCTAACAAGAGAGGCCACGACAAATAAATCGTCTAGAGGCAGCACTTTAGTTAACTAGAAAGATTGCTAGTTAGTTCTTCAGCTAACTAATAGGCAAAAACAACGGCCAAGCAGACCACTTAGTTAGCTAGGCAGCTAACTAAGCAAAGGTTAGTTAGCTCTTCAGCTAACTAACAGGCAATATAAAACGGCAAAGTAAAGGGTTCATGCATTGGTAGTTAGCTTCCCAGCTAACTAGAAAATTAAAGCTCACGGTTGCATGGGTTGTAGGAGAAGAATAGTTAGCTCAATAGCTAGCTAAATGATAGTCAGTTAGCTCACTAGCTAACTAAAACAAAAAGTAACGTAGGATCGGTCCGGCTTAGTTAGCTCTCCAGCTAACTGAGCAAAAAGGCAACCATACGTCTGAATAAAGTAGCTAACTCTCCAGCTAACTAGCCAATAGGCAGCTAGCTCTTCAGTTAACTAAAATTTGAATCCTCACGGCTTCAACGTTTCCTGTGAAAAATAGTTAGCTAAGCAGTTAGCTCCAAGATAAAATAGTTAGCTAAGCAGTTAACTAAAATAAACGTCAGCTAGCTAGAAGGCCTGGCAGCTAGCTCCATAGTTAGCTAAAATTTGAAACTGTTCGGCCAGGAGAGTTTACAAGCAACTGGAGTTAGCTAAAACGAATTCCAGTTAGCTAACAAGTTAACCAACCAGCTAGCTAAATTTATAGAGCGTTCGGCCAAGCACTGTGACGAGCATTTTAGTTAGCTGAAGAAACTTCAGCTAGCTAACGAGCTAGCTAACCAGCTAGCTAAAATACAAGATCGTTCGGCCAAGCACTGAGACAATGTATCAGCTAGCTGAGAGGTGTGCCAGCTAGCTAAATGGAATAACAAGTTAGCTAACCAGTTAACTCCCAAGTTAATAAAAAATATTCAAAGCAAATTAAAAGTACTTTCTTACTAATGAAATTTTGCACGAAGATACTTACTTGCAAGGCGACCGAACTTCCCTGTATCAAGCTTAGAATTGTCTAATTATTTTGTAATCATCAAAATCAATCTGGGGTCAACATAAATAACTGATTATATAAAAGTTTAGTAATTATTTGAATTCAAATAATTATTTATCAATTATAAAATAAAATTTTGGCAGTCATATGATATTATAGAAATTCTAAGTTATGATCAAATTACTTACCAAAGTTGGCAATCTTTTTAGAAATTATGAATAATTTATAAAATATTCTAACTTATTATTAGGTTATTTATTTGTTTCAAATAAAATGAATAAAATTGATGAAAACTAATACTCACGCTAGGGCTCCATTAATCTTTTTTGTCCTTCAATTTTTACCTTCTTCATCCTTACGAACTATTGATTTGATATTAAAAAGACTTCAATTGACTCTTATTTATAAAAAAATTTTCTAAAGCAAATAAGTTTTTTACTATTTATAAGATAATAAAATACTAAAGCTAATAAAATTTTCATTTCATATAGGCTAACTCAATACCGAATATTATGAATATAGATTTAAATAAAAGCTTTAATTATATTATTTTTATAATTTTTTAATTTAATCTAATCAAATTGCATTTTAACCTAAAGCAAACTAACCTATGAGGATTGGATCTCACAACTACGATTCGGTGCTGCAGGGAATTGTGGTAACAGGGCTATCATACTTGGCTCAGACTTGGTGCATACACAAGAAAGGCCCTGTTTTTGCAACAGCTTTCTCTCCTCTTCTTGTCATCTTCTCATTTCTTATTCAGACACTTATCCTTGGAGATGCAGCCAAGCTTGAAAGGTTGGTTGGTTTGAATTCTGTCTGCTGACGATTATAAATTTCTTATGGAATTGATTGTTGATTAAATGTTCTTGCTCTTGGCACCTGAATTCTGTACAGCATTATTGGAGCTGTGTTGGTTGTTGGTGGTCTCTATCTTCTCTTATGGGCAAAATCTAAAGATCATGCAAGCGAAAGGATTGATGTCAGAGGCCACACTCATCTAATTGAAGATCCAAGTGCAGAACCAATGCTACTTAACAAAGCTTGACAAATAGTACTGATATCTGGAGGTTCCTGTGGATCTTCAAAGCACATTTACAGCATCAGTCTCCAACATCTGGGTTTATTTTCTAGATGTAAAGCATTGCTGTCATCAAGAGACCTGTATGTTTATGCAGCAGCATGTCCCATTTCATTGGGATCTGATCATTGTGAGCAATTATACGTTCAGATTACTGATGGTTGGCTGTATTCTAACTTTAAAGCTTGGGATATAGTGGATTGGTTACTAGAAAATTAATTGTAAGTATGATTAACCTCGCTCAAAGGTGAACTCAAAAGAAGCAACAAAATAATGCAGAACCCTTTGTCAGCTTGTGAAATTAACATATCAAAACGACTGTGATAAAAAGGGCAGATAATTATTATTATCCTCCTCTCATTGGATGGATTGTCTTTTAACGTCCGGCCGTTATAAAAAAAAAAAAAAAAAACAAACGCCCTTTTTTTAAAAAACTAAATGCTGGCCGTTTTTAAAAATAAAACACCAGCCATTTTTTTAAAAAAAAGCTGCCCATTAAAAGGAAAAAAATCTATAAATAGGTTTAAAAAGCATGAAAATTTTGTAATAACTCCGTATTTTCTTGTTTTTCTTTGAAGATTGCTGATCGGCGTTGAGATCGTGCTGCCAGCCATTGGAGTTTTGGCTTCCGGATTATACCTTGGAGGAGAGTGTGTGATTCATTTTTCTTCACACGAGAAGGGGACCAAATCTCCTTCAGGGCAATGGTTTTAAACCGCCTCCCAGGCCTGACTCTTTAACTTGTTCTTTTTTTGAGATAATTTTCTTTTCACTGAATATCATCTGCCACACACCATAATTTTTATTTTCTAAAATATATATTTAATATATAGATATATACTTATATATTCCTAGTTGGATGCATATAGAAATCATTTTCAATAACAAAGGAGATTTGGGCAAATTAATTAAAACATTTTTCAATATCAATCTAAAGGAGATTTGGTTTTGGATGCAATTTGATCTTTTGGTTTTGGATGCAATCTGATCTCTTCATGGGTTCTAAAGTTGTTATCTTTTTGGTTTTCATTTGCCTTTTGATCTGAATGAATAATCCGCTTCTTTGAGTGGGAGAAATAGAATCTTTATCAGATCCTGCCGTAATTTAAATGGAAAAGGAAAAATATTAGATGGTTGGCCTTTCGATGTTTTTTTTTATGTTTTGTTATTCATATTAAATAGTTATATTTTTTTATGTGTGTGGTGCGTTCATCTATGAATCTCATCCATATCTTCTCATGTTGGCGATATCAATTATAGTGTATGATGTTGTGTATGATATGATTGTTAGTTATGTCATGGGATCATTTTTGCTTCACTAAAATTTTTGCACTGTTTGTTGTAATCCTAAATATTATTATTAAGGTGACAATGATTGTTATTTCGCTGAGATAAGGTTGGCCTTATCTAAGGCCAGTTTGGTGGTTTTTTTAAGCTAATTTTAGAATGACAAAAGGAAAAAGTTAAAATGTTTAATGCCATCAGTTGAGTCTCCTGATGATATGACGTAGTAGTCTCAGTGTTGTGGGGGTAATGGTGCACAACATAGATTATGGGTAGTGAAACAATTTCATGAATTCAATGTATGCAAGTCTATAATGTTCATTTATAGATTATATTTTGTGGTCCTTTTGTGAAGTAGCATGGTCAATTATTGTCATTCATGATGACGCCCGATCACTGGTCCTGAATGTCGGAAAAAGGAAATGGATTGATTATCGAATCTTTGCTCCACCAGGTTGCCTGCAAAAAAGTCCCAGGACCGGAGGGATTCTCCGGTGGGACCCTTCGACGCTCAAGTTAGCAATCGAGGTCACAGCTGAGGAGGAGCTCGAATGAGCTCTTTTTAGATGAAAAGTGTTCCCATGGAGGAGGGATTCCTCTCTGAGTGCTAAGATAGCGATTCCTTGGGGTTATCGCTCATACCTAATTATCGAGTGGATTCAACTTCTCAAAGGGGTTGACACTTGCATGACCACATGGGATTCTGTGAAAAAGGAATGTCCATGGAGTTCTTGGGAGTTGTGTAAATCTGGGCTGGTTAGTGGGTCGTGTCCCATCGAAGAGGGAGAAAACGGTGGTTGGTGGGCTACGTCCCATCAGCCAGTGGGGCTATTGGGTAGTTGGGTCCAGTCCCATCAGCGGCGTGGCCAGTAGGTAGTTGGATCTGGCGTTGTCAGGCGGTGTAGGTCAGGGAGGTGGCGTCCTGAACTACCAGGGCCGTGCTGGGGCTGATTTGAAGGAAACGAGGCGTTTCGACTCTCCCGAGGGAGCCAAGGCTGAGCTGGATCGACCGGGGATGGCCAGGGCCAACCTCGCCGACCAGGAAGTACCGGGGCGGGGCCGACCAGGAATGGTCAGGGTCGACTCGGTGGGCTGGAGATGCTGGGGCCGAGCGGCCGAGCGGGACCGACCAGGAATGGTCGAGGCCGACTCGGCGGGCCTGGAGCTGCCGGGGCCGACTCGGCGGGCCTGGAGACGCCGGGGCTGAGCGGGGCCGACCAGGAATGGTCGGGGCCGACTTGGCTGGCCTGGAGACACCGGGGCCGAGCGGGGCTGACCAGGAATGGTCGGGGCTGACTCGGCGGGCTTGGAGTTGCCGGGGCCGAGCGGAGCCAACCAGGAATGGTCAGGGCTGACTCGGCGGGCCTGGAGATGTCGGGGCCGAGCGGGGCCAACCAGGAATGGTTGGGGCCGACTCAGCGGGCCTGGAGACACCGGGGCCGAGCGGGGCCGACCAGGAATGGTTGGGGCCAACTCGGCGGGCCTGGAGCTGCCAGGGCCGAGCAGGGCCAACCAGGAATGGTCGGGGCCGACTCGGCGGGCCTGAGATGCCGGGCCGCACGAGGCCGACCAGGAATGGTCGGGGCCAGCTCGGCAGGCCTAGAGATGCCGGGGCCGACCAGGAATGGTCGGGGCCAGCTCGGCGGGCCTGGAGACGCCGGGGCCGACCGGGAATGGTTGGGGCCGGCTCAGCGGGCCTGGAGCCGCCGGGGCCGAGCGGTGCCGACCAGGAATGGTCGGGGCCAACTCGGCGGGCCTGGAGCTGCTGGGGCCGAGCGGGGCTGACCAGGAATGGTCGGGGCTGACTCGGCGGGCCTGGAGATGCCGAGGCCGAGCGGGGCCGACCAGGAATGGTCGGGGCCGACTCGGCGGGCCTGGAGATGCCGGGGCCGAGCGGGGCCGACCAGGAATGATCGGGGCTGACTCGGCGGGCTTGGAGCCACCGAGGCCGAGCGGTGCCGACCAGGAATGGTCGGAGCCGACTCGGCTAGCCTGGAGCTGCCGGGGCCGAGCGGGACCGACCAGGAATGGTCGGGGCCGACTCGGGGGGCCTGGAGATGCCGGGGCCGAGCGGGGCCGACCAGGAATGGTCGGGGCCGACTCAGCAGGCCTGGAGCCGCCGGGGCGCATTAATGTTTTGGTTTTACTGAAATTGCTCTTATGGCTACACCAGCCACATCAGATGCCCCCCCGCCCTTGAGCGCTAAGGACCGTGCGCCTGCAATCCTTTGGACGAAAGGGGCACGAAAATTCAAAAAGAATGATTGCCTCCTTAGTGTGCTTTAAATAGCTTGATGAGCTGGCGCTTTGTCCCGAGGCAGTGTCGCTTCGAATATCTCCCGCAATCATGTGGTAGGTGGGGCTGACGTTGGCGCCGAACGCTCCAGGGAGGGAGCTCATTGGGGAATGGAAAAAGGCAAGGATCATCATTGCTTCTATGTTTTCTACGCCCCACGATTGGCCGGGGATCATGCCCCTTGGGACGGATCGAGGCGGCTTGTCCTGGGCACAGGCGAGATTTCTGGTTGATAGCTCGTGGTGCAATAGAGGTTTGCCATGTGGTGGGATCTCGAGCGTCGCTGATGGAAGGTGGAGGGTATAAAAGCGCTTCTATAGTCTGGGAAAAGCTTTTACACCGCTATTGCTTTCTTCCACCTTCTTCCTTCCTGAGCTTCTTCTGCGACCCGAGCCCTTCCAACTCCCAGGTTAGTTTCATCCTTTACTCCGCCCATGGACCGTAGTGCCATTAGGGAGGGTAAGAGACCCGTAGAAGAGTCTTCCCAATCCAGCAGTGAAAACCAGGCCCCTGTAGCTAGCCAAATGCCTCGGCCGGTGGGTGGCATCACCATCTGTGACCGATCGAGGGCAATAGGACCTCCGTCCACCTCCGGTTCTCCTATTAGGGCTGCCCCCATGTCCTCTCGCCGTCTAGCGCTTCTTCCGGCGATGAGCTCCGATCCAACAGGTCCAGCGGGGGTGGCCTCCACCATGACCCCTAAGGATGTAGAGGCTGTTAGGGCTAGATATTTGGTCCCTGACTTCATTGGCCTATCCGTGCCGGGGCCCGAAGATAGGGTGACCTCTGACTACCCAGGTTGGGTCACTTTATACGAGGAGTTCTTCGGTGCGGGCTGCGCCTTCCCTTCCTTCCCTTTCTCCTTAACCTCTTAGATAGGTATAGGTTGGTGCCGGTGCAGTTGACTCCGAACTCGATTCGGATCATCTGTGCCTTTGTCATTCTGTGTCATTTTGAGGGGGCCCGTCCAGGGCTGTCTCTGTTCCGAGCTTTCTATAAGCTCCGCCGTCAAGGCGAGGGGGCCTGGTGGGCCTTTATCGCCAGGCCAGGCAGAGCTTTCCCTTTAGGCCTCCTGTCTAAAATTAGGGGGTGGAAGTCTAGGTTTCTTTTTGCCCACGTCGAGGGGGTAAGGGCCGCTTGGAGGGAGCCAGACACTAGCTCGAACGACGACTCCTCCGTAAGTGATAGGGATAGGGAATTGTTCGCCCAACTGTCCAACTGCCAAATCCCCGGCTACAAGGAACTCCTGTCCGAGGAGAACCTGGTAGAAGCCGAGTTAGCCCCGGCGGCCGGTGAGCTTGACGCCTCGTTCCCTCTGTCCCGACCTTGGGTTTGTTGTATGTCGTCGCTAATGTTTGTTATCTTTTCTGTGCAGAAATGAAGATTTCCGCCATCGATTTTGAGGCCGTCCTAAGGCAGAAAAGGCTGGCGACCGGAGAGTCGTCCAGGCCAGCGAAGAAAATTCAGAGAAGGGAGCCAACTAGGCCAGCCGCAGCCATGGCCCCAACGCCTATGGAGGAGCCGGGTGAGAAGAAGCTGGTTGTAGAGAGGCCCCAAAGCCAGCTAGGGCCGAAATTGAAGAGGGGGAGATCCCGGCCACACCGAACCAACGATGGTGGTTTTGGATGAGGAGGAAGCCCCCATCGTCGCCGATGTGCCCGAGGCGGGGCGGGTTACTATCGCGTCAGCCCCCCGACTGTTGCAGAGCCGGCGAGGGAGAGTGCTCCCCTAACTGCTAGCGAGGGGGAGCGAGTCGCCAGGAGGGCCCAGGACGGGGCGGAGGCGACCGGGAAGCAGAGGCGTGAGCCGAGAAGCTTATCCCATCAACCGGCCCGCCCCCAATCCGAAGGTCCGTAGGAGGGACAAACTCGGCTGGTCCCCACACTCGGCACGATGGCAGATGCCGCACAAGCCTCCCACCTCCTGTCAGGAGTTCGAACCGCCGAGTTCGAGGAGGAGATGCGGGGATTGAGTCACTCCACACTCCTGGATATGGTCATGGTTGCTGTTGTCCAGGTACTTTTTGAATCTTCCTCATTTTTCCCAATGTTTTTTCTTTCTGCAGCTAACATGTTTCCTCTGCTACAGATGGCCAATGGCGCCCTGGGCCTTCGCGAGGTTCTGGCCCATTCTTCGAACACGATAGCCAAGGCCCTGGTGCGGGCCGACAAGTACAAGAAGGAGAGCATGGCGCAGGCCGAAAGCCTTGCTCGACTTCATCAAGAGACCTCGGCCCGCGAGGAGAGCTTAGCCGGCCGTCTACGGGAGATGGAAAGCCGGGCCGAGGCCGAGAATGGCCGGGCCTCTGCAGCTGAGGCCAAGATGGGGTTGGCCTTAGAAAGGTTGAAGGCCATCACGATGTAGAATGAAGAGCTGACCAGGCGGCTCCAAAGTGCCGAGGAGGAAGTCCGGGCCGCAGGGGAGAGGGCCGCTGCCGCAGAGAAAGCTGCAGCGGAAGCGGTATCGAAGAAGGCCGGGGCGGTAGTCTGTGCCGATGAGGCTAGTGCCCGTGCCGAAGAAGCCGAGAGCAAGGCCTGGGAGGCCGAGGCGCGAGCCAAGGAGGCAGAGGCCAAAGCACAGTGAGCTGAAGCCGAGGCGGGGCAGACCGTTACCAACTACAAGGCCTCATCGGAGTTCAAGCAGGAAGTCATCGAGGCCAGCCTCGATGCCTATGTTCAAGGCTTCGAAATGTGCAAGGTCAAAGTATCTGCAGCCCTCGAGATCAACATTTCTGAACTCGAAGATATCTGACCTGGGAAGTCTGACGAGGAGCCAGCAGAGAAAGAGGACGAGAAGAAGCCCGGCCCCGGCGAGCCTTGAGGATCCACTGTCCGTTTTTCTTTTCTTTATCTTGTGTAACTGGCCTCAGGCCCAATTTTGTACTTCTCCCTGATTGCTAATAAAGAAGAATTTTTTATCAAACTTCTCTACGTTTTGTTCCATCTGTCCTTTCTTCTTTTGGAAGAACGTCTTACTGTGCCTTACTTCCCGCGGTCGAGTCGCATTCGTTGACAATATCGTAGCCAAATGTTGCACCTTCTGAAATGTTTTCTTAGTTTCAAATGTTGCACATGTTAACAATGCCGTAGCCGAATTGCAACTTTGGACCGGATGATGTTCGAGTGCACCCCGGAATGTAAGCCGGCCATGTGGAAGGTTACTCAAAATTCTCCATGTTGTTGCAGATTGTTTGAAAAGAAACTCATCTACGTATGGATCCTCCAAAGGCTTAGAATGATCCACGGGCGACTCGATGCCAAGATTAATTTTGGAGGCATTGGGGCAGACCAGAGATGGTCGAGGCTGATTCGACCGTCGTGGGGATGCCGAGGCCGAGTGGGGTTGGCCGGGGGGGCCTACATCGACTCGGTCAGTGATGAAGATGCCTAGGCCGGTCAGGGATGACCAGGAAAGGCCGTGGTTGCGCCGGCTAACAGGGAGTCTGTGAGGGCCACACGAAGCCTTCTAGAGCTATCTCCATGGTCTGGTTCCATGTGAGGGGCAATCCGGCCGAATACGCAGTCATTAGGGACTTAACCGACTTAGAGGCATCGTCGTGCCGGGACCAAGTGGTACTATATTAGCTACGGTGCTGGTGATCTTTTTGAGCGGCTTCAGGGGTTTGTTCACCGCCTGAGGGGCAACTCGACCGGGTACAAAGTTGTTAGGGTCTTAACCGACTCGGGGGCACTGCCGTGCCGGGGCCGAGTGGTGTCCCGTTAGCCACGATGCCGGTGAGCTCCTTTTGAACCACCTCAGGGGTTTGTGTGCCGCCTGAGGAGTGACTCGACCGGGTACAGAGCTGTTAGGGTCTTAACCGACTCGGGGGCACCGCCGTGCCGGGGCCGAGTGGTGTTCCATTAGCCGCGATGCCGGTGAGCTCCTTTTGAACCGCCTCAGGGGTTTGTGTGCTGCCTGAGGGGCAACTCGACCAGGTACGAGCTGTTAGGGACTTAATCGACTCGGGGGCACCACTGTGCCAGGGCCGAGTGGTGTCCCATTAGCCGCGATGCCGGTGAGCTTCTTTTGAACTGCCTCAGGGGTTTGTGTGCTACCTAAGGGGCGACTTGATCGGGTATGGAGCTGTTAGGGTCTTAACCGACTCGGGGGCACCGCCGTGCCGGGGCCGAGTGGTATCACGTTAGCTGCGATGCTGGTGAGCTCCTTTTGAACCGCCTCAGGGGTTTGTGTGCCGCCTGAGGGGCGACTTGACCGGGTATGGAGTTGTTAGGGTCTTAACCGACTCGGGGTGTTGAGAAATTTGGGAGATTGTAATTATTTAATTACCCCAACTTTATTGATTTTGATGATTTCAAAAGCCATGAGTATTTTAAAGGAAATGATGAGTTTATTAATAAAAAACCTTGAGCTTATTCAAAATGAAAGCAATGGACTCTCAATGTTTAAATTCACTGAGTTATGAATCAATTCGAAAAAGAAGTTTCAAGCTCTATATTTAAGATTTCAAAAAGGAATTTTTACATGTTATATTTCAATCAATGATTTCTTGAAACATGTCTTGAATTCATGCTTAATGTCATATTTATTGTATTCAAGTCAAAATATCATTTAAAATTATTCTGGGACGAATTTCAAAGTCAATCAGAAAAATTTCTGATTTTTGATACGTTCCGGAGCCGACTCTAGAGTTTCAGAGTCGACTCCAGTAAGTAACAGAGATTTCTGATTTTCTCGAGTCGACCCTTGGATTTCAAGAGTCGACCCCTGACTCTGTGCGAGCCGACTCCTGGACTGTGCGAGCCGACTCCGCTCAAACAACAGAAAGCATGATTTTTGAGCGCTTCTCGAGTCGACTCCCCATTTTCTTCGAGTCGACCCCCGACTGTCGGGAGCCGACACTTTGGTTCTTTGCGAGTCGACCCTCTAACGTTTAAAATGTTTCTATTTTTAGTAATCGACTTCGAGCCGACTCCCACAGTGCTCGAGTCGACTCCGCAAAATCTGGGCGCAATTTTTCACGATGACACGTCACTCCAACAGTAATATTTTCAAATAACGGCTATATTTCTGTGTTTCTAACGGATATATTTTTGCAGAATCTATAAATAGAGGAGCTCTTTTCAAATCAAGAGGAAGAATAGAGAACAATAGAGTGGTGAAAAAGAGAAAAGAAAATCTTTCAAAAAGAGGGAAAAACAGAGCTTCATTGGAAAAATCATTTGAGTCAAGAAAAGAGATTCAAAAGGAGTGAAATCAAAGAGAGAGATTCGTGTGCTCCAGATCTACAATCTACAAAAGTTCAAGAGGAGATCCCAAAACAACCAAGAGCAAATCAAGATCTTCCAACCTAGAAGAAAAAGAAGAAAAGCTTCAACCAACATTCAAAAGCCCCAAAGCTAGGAGAATCTGGGCTGAGGCCTGATTCCACACTTCAAAGGAGTTGGAGAAGAGAAGCAAAGAAGCCAAGCCTGCATTCAAGCTTATTTAATCAGGCTTTTCTAAACCTAAGTTTTATTTTGATTATTCTGCTCAAGAGGAGCTGCTTGTATCTAAACTCTGATTTATTTTCTTGTGTACTGATTCAATCAGTGGATTGAATCAGTGGAGGTAGTTGTACCTCGTTGTAATCTTGGGATAGCTTACGTTTTGGGTTCGTTGTGATCCCGTTAAAAACAACGAGTTGGGTTTTGTGCTGGTGAGCCCGTGAAAAACCGGCTGGGTTCGTTGTGATCCCGGAAAAACAACAAGTTTGAGTTGTGAGCTTGTAAAACAACTCGGCTGTAATCTAGGGAGATTATAGTGTGGACCCAAGTGAATCTTGGGAGTGGACGTAGGTGCTGGTTGCACCGAACCACTATAAAATCTTCTTGTGTTTGCCGTGCTCATTTGTCTCTCACTCTATCTCTCTTATATTTCTGTTTGTGCATTGCTTATAAGTTAATTTCTCTCACTTGCACATCTTGAGTTAATTTGTTTAAAACATTTCAAAAAGTCTTAAATTTTTAAGAACCCAATTCACCCCCCCCCCTCTTGGGTTGCCATCTGGGCCAACAATTGGTATCAGAGCAAGTGCTCATTTAGAATTTGATCTCACGATCAAGGGCTAAAGATCCTTATGGCAACACAAAGTGGTTCATGTTTTGCTGAAGGTCATTCTACGAATAGACCTCCTTTATTTAATGGAACCAACTATTCATATTGGAAAGCTAGAATGAGAATATTCATTCAAGCTTCTGACTATGAATTGTGGGGAGTAATAATGAATGGACCTAGTACACCCACACACGTAGTTGATGGCACTATTGTTCCTAAGCCCGAAAGGGATTGGAATGATAATGATAGGAGAATGGCACAATTAAATGCTAAAGCCATTAACATTTTGTATTGTTCCTTAGATTCTAATGAATTCAACCGAATCTCAACATGTAATTCCGCAAAAGAAATTTGGGATAGGTTGGAAATAACACATGAAGGAACAAACCAAGTAAAAGAATCAAAGATAAATATTTTGGTTCATAAATATGAATTATTTACCATGGAACAAAATGAAACCATCACATGCATGTTCACTAGATTCACTGATATTGTGAATGGTTTGAAAAGTCTTGGAAAAGTATATACTAACTCTGAGCTTGTTCGCAAAATTCTTAGGTCACTTCCAAGGACTTGGGAAGCCAAGGTGACAGCCATACAAGAAGCCAAAGATCTGAACATCCTACCATTGGAAGAGCTTCTTGGTTCGCTAATGACTCATGAGCTTCAAGTTAAACAACATGTCAATGAGGATGAGTCAAGAAAGAAGAAGACCATCGCCCTCAAGGCTGCAAAAGTTGAAGATAGCAGCAGCGATGATGAAGAGGATGATGATGATGAGACAGCCCTCCTTGCAAGGAAATTCAAGAAGTTTATGCAAAGAAGGAGGCCCTTCCACAAGAAGAGATTTGTATCAAAAATGGAAGGAGAAAAAGAAAAGGATAAGAAAAGGAAAAGGACAAGGACAAAGAGAAAGAGCCCTTAGTATGTTATGAATGTAAAAAGCCAGGGCATTTTAGATATGACTGTCCTTTACTTAAGAAGGCCTATAAGAAAAAGAAAAAGGCCTACATGGCAACTTGGACTGACAGTGAAGAGTCTTCTTCCGAAGAAGAAGAACAAAAAGAAGTTGCAAATGTTTGCTTCATGGCGGACGACAACGAAGAGGTAAGTACCGAAACCCCCGATGATGAATTTACTTTTGATGAAATGTTTGAAGCATTTAATGAATTGATGATTGATTTCAAGGCTTTGAAAAAGAAACACAAATCTTTGAAAACTGAAAACTTAAATTTAATTAATGAGAAAATGAGTTAAATCTTGTAGTTAAAGATTTAAAAGATAAAAAGGAAACACTTTTTAATGAAAAGAATGATTTTGCTCATAAGATTGATTTGATTAAATCTGAGAATGAAAATCTAATTAAAGAGAAAGAATCAATCTCTAATGAAAATGATTTTCTAAAGAAAGATGTTAAAAAGTATAAAGACATTGTTGAGAAATTTACTCTAAGCTCAACTAAACTAAATATGATTTTAGATAGTCAAAAAGCAGTTTTTGACAAAGCAGGTTTAGGGTATAACATATTTAGAAAACAAAAATCATTGAAAAATATTTTTGTAAAAGCTAACCAAAGTAATATTACTTGTTTTAAATGTAATCAAAAAGGACATAAATCTTTTGAGTGCAAAACAATAAGTAATAATGAAAAATTAAACACTAAAGGAAAGAAAATTTGGGTTCCGAAAGGAACAATTTTTATTGCTACTAACCATGAAGGACCCAAGAAAGCTTGGGTACCTAAACATAAAGTTTAAATTATGTTGCAGGAATGTCTTGTAGCCAAAAGATCAAAGAAAAAGTGGTACCTTGATAGTGGCTGCTCAAGACATATGACGGGTGACAAAGATGAATTCATCACCCTGGAAGAAAAGAAAGGTGGAGTTGTTACGTTTGGCGATAATGGTAAAGGTCAAATTATGGGCCTTGGTAAAGTTCGTATAACTCCATCTACATTTATTGATAATGTACTTTATGTTGATGGTTTGAAGCATAATCTAATTAGTATAAGCCAATTATGTGATAAAAACTTTAATGTTTCATTTAAATCTTCAATATGCACTGTAACTAATTCTATTGATAATAGCATTGTATTTACTGGTTATAGACATGGCAATGTTTACTTGGTTGATCTAGAAAAATTATCTTTGAGTGATCATTGCTTGATTGCTGACAATGCTAATATAAATGAAATTAGTTGGTTGTGGCATCGTAGATTAGGTCATGCAAGCACACACCTTATTTCAAAATTAATTAAAATGGATTTAGTTAAAGGCTTACCTAAACTAGTTTTTGAAAACAACAAAATATGTGATGCATGTCAATTTGGAAAACAAACTAGAAGTTCTTTCAAATCTAAAAATGTTGTTTCAACTTCTAGGCCATTAGAGCTACTTCACATGGACCTTTTTGGACCAACTAGAACCACAAGTCTAGGAGGAAAGAAATATGGTCTAGTGATTGTAGATGATTATTCTAGATATACTTGGGTACTGTTTTTAGCTCACAAAGATGAGACTTTCTCGATATTCCTGAAATTCTTCAAGAAAGTCACAAATGAGAAAAACACTACCATAGTATCTCTAAGAAGTGATCATGGAACTGAATTTGAAAATCACTTATTTGAAAGTTTCTGCACTGAAAATGGTATTAATCATAATTTTTCAGCCCCTAGGACTCCACAGCAAAATGGTGTAGTTGAAAGGAAAAATAGGACTCTAGAAGACATGGCCCGTACCATGCTATGTGAAAGTAACTACCAAATACTTTTGGGCGGAAGCTATTAACACAGCATGCTACATCTTAAATCGAGCCCTAATAAGACCAATCTTAAAGAAAACACCTTATGAATTATGGAATGAAAGAAAACCCAATATAAAATACTTTCATGCATTTGGATGTAAATGTTTTATTCATAATAATGGTAAAAACAATTTAGGAAAATTTGATGCTAAATCTGATGAAGGAATCTTTTTAGGATATTCAACAACTAGTAAAGCTTATAGAGTATTTAACAAGAAAACCTTAGTAGTTGAAGAATCCATTCATATAGTTTTCGATGAGTCTTTAGCATCTAGTTCTGAAAAGCTTGATGATGAGGAAGATACAAACATAATTGAAAAAGATCTTGAAAAACTTAATATTGAAGTATCTTCAGATCATGAGCAAGAAGCTAAAGATGATGATTCACATAAGGACGATGATGTCAATATTGATCATAATGATATAGATCTTCCAAGAGACTGGAGATATGCTCATAGTCATCCCAAGGAATTGATTATAGGTGATCCATCTCAAGGAATAAGAACTAGATCATATATGAGAAATATTAGTAATCATCTTGCATTTGTATCACAAATTGAACCTAAAACTATTGAAGAAGCTGAAAAAGATAATAATTGGATGTTAGCAATGCAAGAAGAATTAAATCAATTTACAAGAAATAATGTATGGACTTTAGTTGAAAGACCTAAAAATCATTCAGTATAGGATCAAAATGGATATATAGAAATAAACTAGATGAAAATGGCATAGTAATTAGAAACAAAGCTAGATTAGTTGCAAAAGGATATAATCAAGAGAAGGTATTGATTTTGATGAAACCTTTGCACCAGTAGCTAGATTAGAAGCCATTAGACTTTTACTTGCATTTGCATGTCATATGAATTTTAACTTATTTCAAATGGATGTTAAAAGCGCATTTTTAAATGGTTTTATAAATGAAGAAGTTTATGTTGAACAACCACCAGGTTTTGAAGATCACGAATTTTCAAATCACGTCTTTAAATTGCACAAAGCTTTATATGGTTTGAAACAAGCACCTAGAGCTTGGTATGATAGGCTAAGTAAATTTTTAATTGAAAATGATTTCACAAGAGGAAATGTAGATAAAACATTATTTTTGAAAAGAAAAAGTAAAGATTTACTTGTAGTACAAATATACGTTGATGACATTATTTTTGGTGCTACTACAATATTCTATGTCAAGATTTTGCCAAGTTAATGCAGGGCGAATTTGAAATGAGCATGATGGGAGAACTCAACTTCTTCCTTGGACTCCAAATCAAACAAAGCAAAGAGGGAATCTTCATCAACCAAACAAAATACACAAGAGAAATCCTAAAGAAGTTTGGTATGGAATCAATGAAACCCCTTGGAACACCAATGAGTCCTTCATGCAAGCTGGACAAAGATGAAGAAGGTAAGAAGGTTGATCAGAAAGTATTATCGAGGTATTATCGGATCCCTTCTTTATTTAACCGCAAGTAGACCAGATATTATGTTTTCTGTATGTTTATGTGCTAGATTTCAATCAGAACCTAAAGAATCACACTTAATAGCTGTTAAAAGAATACTAAGATATGTAAGTGGAACAAAAAATGTAGGTTTATGGTATTCTAGAGACTCCACATTAAATCTAATTGCATACTCAGATTCTGATTATGCCGGATGTAAATTAGATAGAAAAAGCACAAGTGGTGCATGCCAATTCTTAGGAAGTAACTTAATCTCATGGTTTAGCAAAAAGCAAAATTCAGTTGCATTATCAACTACTGAAGCTGAATATGTAGCGGCTGGAAGTTGCTGTGCGCAAATCCTATGGATTAAGCGACAACTTGAAGACTATGGTATCACACTTAATAAGACACCCATAAAATGTGATAATACAAGCGCAATCAATTTAACTAAAAATCCAATTCAACATTCAAGGACAAAACACATAGAAATTAGATATCACTTTATAAGAGAACATGTAACTAATGAAGAAATTTGTCTTGAATATGTTAACACTGAAGAACAATTAGCTGATATTTTTACAAAACCTTTAAGCGAAGAAAGATTTTGTTATCTTAGAGGAGAATTAGGGATTTGTGATCCTTTGGAATAGATTTTGAAACCCCTAAGGAAATGTATCTAGAGTTCTTTCAATTTCTCAAAATCTTAAGGAAATTTTATCTAGAACTCATATCAATTTGATCTCTCAAAATCCATGATTTTTAATCACACTCAAAGATCAAATTCCGGACTCATTTCAGATTCTCTGAATCTTTATTTTTTTTCTCTGAAATGGTCTCGGAGCCGACTCGGACAGTATCGGAGTCGACCCCTGTTTCTGTTGAAACTCGGGAGCCGACCCCCGCTCTGCGCGAGTCGACTCGATTTCGGGTCCGTGCTCTGTGACTACTCGGGAGCCGACTCCACGCTTTGCGCGAGTCGACTCGACGTGGTCCCAGTTTGATTATCTAGGGCACGAGTCGACCCCACGGACATTTCAATCATTTCTAATCATTCCAAACTCTTTCCAAAGCTTTCTCAAACCTTCCAAAACTCCAAAAACCTCTGATTATTCACTCCATCTAGATCTATGGCACCTAAAACTCGTGGAGCTAGCAGTAGTGGCGCCGGATTGAAGAGGAAACGGACCGTTCGACGACCCGTCGCGAGCCGTCTCCAGATTCGTCCTCTACCCCTTCTCCGAGTGGTTCTCCTGTTCCAGCTACCACTCTTCAGGTAGATCACCTTGCCAGTAGAGTTATTACAACCGGTAGAAAAGTTGATTTTGAGTTATTTGAGAATGAAGGTTTTATAATAGGTAGACAGTTGATTGAGATGGGACTTGAGAAAATGTGTTCACTGGATTGTCCCACGTATCCTGCACTAGTTAAGGAGTTTTACAAAAATTTGACTAGAGGTGATGATGGTTTAGTGAGCGTAGTGAGAGGCATTGGACTGAATATCACTGCCACTATTCTATCTAGACTGTTAAATTTACCCCTGTCTGGACCATCCACTATGCCCCAGAGGATAGATCACCTGCCCTCACAAGATTATTGAACAGAAATTTTGAGGGTTTTGAAGAAGTTTTTGCAAACCAATTGCCTTTGGAGCTGAGGTTACTTCACAACATCTGCAGTAGAATTTTGTTCCCAAGACTGGCAGATTCGATTATGTATCTGAGAGAGACATTTTTATTATGGATGCCGTAGTTTCTGGGAAGCCTATTAATTTGCCTCGGATGATCATTTGGTACATTGCTGATTGTGGAGGGAAGAAGAAGTCAAGTTTGCCCTATGGCATGGTTCTAACGAAGTTATTTCAAAGCCAAGGGATTACATTTGGTGATAGTGAGCCGAAAAGGAATTAAGGCATACTGATTATTACTCTTTGGCTACTATTCATCGAATGGGTTTTGTTAAGAGGAATGGAGATGGGAGAGGAAGAATATTGCAGAGGACAGAGCTATGGATGCTGAGGCCCCCAGACCATCTGTGAGACATTCTTCACCTGAGCCTCCTCAGAGCTCTTCTGTTCCAGATTCTGTTCCAGCCCCTGCTCCTGCTCCAGCTCAGACATCTACTTTATCATCTGTTAGCTTTTCTGATGTTCAGTTAGATCAGCTTAGATCCTTATTCAAATCTGAGATTAGTGAGCATG
The DNA here is from genome assembly GCA_900491605.1 of Calamus simplicifolius. NCBI lineage: Eukaryota > Viridiplantae > Streptophyta > Magnoliopsida > Arecales > Arecaceae > Calamus > Calamus simplicifolius. Next base: position 51,872 of record UESW01000084.1, read on the forward strand.
AAAATAGATTGAAAAATGAATTTGATGAAAAGTTTATGAATTTGAAAGAAGCTTTGTATTCACTTAGTGATCGGGTTGCATCTATTGAATCTACTCTTAGTTCATCCACCAGCTCCTTAAGTGAAGACTTGAAGAATATTTTTGGAGAGCTTAAGGATATCTGTGGTGACTCAGAGACCTATTCCCAGTGCAACGCCGAGCTTCAGGATAAGATTTTGACTGCTTGTACTTTTGTAGATAATAAGCTTAAAGATTATGTTAAACTACAATGTGAAGGAATGAAGCAGATAGTTGATCATTTGAATAGGATTACAAGAAGAAACTTTTGATATTTTTAATGTAATCTCATTTCAATGTACTGAGTAATCTCATTTTGATGTAATGAAGTCAAGTTTACTTTCAATGTAATGAGTATGTTTACATTTTCATGTAATATCATTTTGAAGTAATGAGAAAGTTTGATGCATTACTTATGTACATTTCAATTGTAAGTATCTTTGAATATCTTGAATGATTATCCTCAATTGATAATTTGAATGGTAAAAGATAAAGAATGATATTGATATAAGCAGTTAATCGATTTAATATATGAGCTTCCTAACCTTTTTGTTGATTACAAAAAAGGGGAGAGATTTTATTTAATCGTATATGCTTCAATTAAATATATGCTTTCAATATACTTTCAATGCAATCAAATTTTAAATTTGAAAGAGGGAGAGATAATTTGAATATTAAAGGAGGAGAGTTAACTTAAAGGGAGAGATAATTTGGTTATCATTATGCTTAAAATTTGAAAAGGAAAAAATTATTTGCTTGAACTTAAAAATTGAAAATTTTGAATGAATTATAAAATTGAGTTTCATAGGGGGAGCTACCTCATTTAGGGGGAGCCTCTCAATGAACATAAAAATTGATTTTGGTATCGAAAAATTTTTCAATACAAACATGCATATACTCAATGTTTTTGTCATCATCAAAAAGGGGGAGATTGTTGAGAAATTTGGGAGATTGTAATTATTTAATTACCCCAACTTTATTGATTTTGATGATTTCCAAAAGCCATGAGTATTTTAAAGGAAATAATGAGTTTATTAATCAAAAACCTTGAGCTTATTCAAAATGAAAGCAATGGACTCTCAATGTTTAAATTCACTGAGTTTTGAATCAATTTGAAAAAGAAGTTTCAAGCTCTATATTTAAGATTTCAAAAAGGAATTTTTACATGTTATATTTCAATCAATGATTTCTTGAAACATGTCTTGAATTCATGCTTAATGTCATATTTATTGTATTCAAGTCAAAATATCATTTAAAATTATTCTGGGACGAATTTCAAAGTCAATCAGAAAAATTTCTGATTTTTGATACGTTCCGGAGCCGACTCTAGAGTTTCAGAGTCGACTCCAGTAAGTAACAGAGATTTCTGATTTTCTCGAGTCGACCCTTGGATTTCAAGAGTCGACCCCTGACTCTGTGCGAGCCGACTCCTGGACTGTGCGAGCCGACTCCGCTCAAACAACAGAAAGCATGATTTTTGAGCGCTTCTCGAGTCGACTCCCCATTTTCTTCGAGTCGACCCCCGACTGTCGGGAGCCGACACTTTGGTTCTTCGCGAGTCGACCCTCTAACGTTTAAAATGTTTCTATTTTTAGTAATCGACTTCGAGCCGACTCCCACAGTGCTCGAGTCGACTCCGCAAAATCTGGGCGCAATTTTTCACGATGACACGTCAGCTCCAACGGTAATATTTTCAAATAACGGCTATATTTCTGTGTTTCTAACGGATATATTTTTGCAGAATCTATAAATAGAGGAGCTCTTTTCAAATCAAGAGGAAGAATAGAGAACAATAGAGTGGTGAAAAAGAGAAAAGAAAATCTTTCAAAAAGAGGGAAAAACAGAGCTTCATTGGAAAAATCATTTGAGTCAAGAAAAGAGATTCAAAAGGAGTGAAATCAAAGAGAGAGATTCGTGTGCTCCAGATCTACAATCTACAAAAGTTCAAGAGGAGATCCCAAAACAACCAAGAGCAAATCAAGATCTTCCAACCTAGAAGAAAAAGAAGAAAAGCTTCAACCAACATTCAAAAGCCCCAAAGCTAGGAGAATCTGGGCTGAGGCCTGATTCCACACTTCAAAGGAGTTGGAGAAGAGAAGCAAAGAAGCCAAGCCTGCATTCAAGCTTATTTAATCAGGCTTTTCTAAACCTAAGTTTTATTTTGATTATTCTGCTCAAGAGGAGCTGCTTGTATCTAAACTCTGATTTATTTTCTTGTGTACTGATTCAATCAGTGGATTGAATCAGTGGAGGTAGTTGTACCTCGTTGTAATCTTGGGATAGCTTACGTTTTGGGTTCGTTGTGATCCCGTTAAAAACAACGAGTTGGGTTTTGTGCTGGTGAGCCCGTGAAAAACCGGCTGGGTTCGTTGTGATCCCGGAAAAACAACAAGTTTGAGTTGTGAGCTTGTAAAACAACTCGGCTGTAATCTAGGGAGATTATAGTGTGGACCCAAGTGAATCTTGGGAGTGGACGTAGGTGCTGGTTGCACCGAACCACTATAAAATCTTCTTGTGTTTGCCGTGCTCATTTGTCTCTCACTCTATCTCTCTTATATTTCTGTTTGTGCATTGCTTATAAGTTAATTTCACTCACTTGCACATCTTGAGTTAATTTGTTTAAAACATTTCAAAAAGTCTTAAATTTTTAAGAACCCAATTCACCCCCCCCTCTTGGGTTGCCATCTGGGCCAACACGGGGGCACCGCCGTACCGGGGCCGAGTGGTGTCCCATTAGCCGCGATGCCGGTGAGCTCCTTTTGAACCACCTCAGGGGTTTGTGTGCCGCCTGTGGGGTGACTCAATCGGGTACGGAGCTGTTAGGGTCTTAATCGACTCAGGGGCACCGCCGTGCCGGGACCAAGTGGTGTCCCGTTAGCCGCGATGCCGGTGAGCTCCTTTTGAACCACCTTAGGGGTTTGTGTGCCGCCTGAGGGGTGACATGACCGGGTACAGAGCTGTTAGGATCTTAACCGACTCGGAGGCACTGCCGTGCTGGGTCCGAGTGGTGTCCCGTTAGCCGCAATGCTGGTGAGCTCCTTTTGAACCGCCTCAGGGGTTTGTGTGCCATCTGAGGGGCGACTCGACCGGGTACGGAGCTGTTAGGGTCTTAACCGACTCGAGGGCACCGCCGTGCCGGGGCCAAGTGGTGTCCCATTAGCCGCTATGCCGGTGAGCTCCTTTTAAACCGCCTCAGGGGTTTATGTGCCGCCTGAGGGGCAATTCAACCAGGTACAGAGCTGTTAGGGTCTTAACCGACTCGGGGGCACCGCCATGCCGGGGCCGAGTGGTGTCCCGTTAGCCGCGATGCCGGTGAGCTCCTTTTAAGAGACCTGGTCCTTGGATGCAAGGGAGAGTAGGTTGTGGCGTCAGAAGGGACCTCCTTTATTGCTTATGCCCCAGGGGGATACATCATTGATAATATTGGCGGAGGTTATCCGCATTCCAGGTACGCGGAATGGGTTGTTCGTTGAGTTCTTCTAGTCTGTATGCCCCCCGGTGGAGTGTCTCAGTGACACGATAAGGACCCTCCCAGCTGGGGGATAGCTTGCCTCCCTCTGTAGGCTTGGAAACCTCAGCTTTCCTCAGAACTAAGTCTCCACGGTGAAAAACCTTGAGACGAACTCGAGCATTGTAGTACTTGGCCGCTCGCTGACGAAAGGTTGCCATGCGCAACCTCGCCCGATCGTGCGCCTCGTCGATGAAGTCCAAATTAGCCCGAATCAGCGCGGAGTTGTTTTCCTCGTTGAAGGACTCCACACGCGGACTGGGTAGTTCGATCTCGATGGGAATGATGGCCTCGAATCTGAAGGCAAGACTGAAGGGAGTCTCGCCCGTCGGGGCCCTGGGGGTCGTGTGGTAGGCCCATATCACACTAGGGAGCTCCTCTACCCACCGACCTTTGGACCCGTCTAGCCGGGTCCTAAGTCCTCTGAGGATAGTGCGGTTCATGACCTCGGTCTCTCTGTTGGTCTGGGGGTGGCCGACAGAGGTGAATCGGTGATGAATGCCTAGCTCGTCACAGAAAGCTTTGAATGCTTCATTATTAAATTGGCGGCCGTTGTCGGTGACGAGAGTGTGAGGTAGGCCAAAATGGCATATGATCGACTTCCAGAAGAAGGCTTTGACTTTGCTTTTAGTGATCTTGGCCAATGCCTTGACCTCGACACATTTTGTGAAGTAGTCGATGGCGACTAGCAAGAATCTTTGTTGCCCTGAAGCTGGGGGGAATGGCCCGAGGATGTACATTCCCCATTGAGCGAAAGGCCATGGGGCTGAGAGCGGATTCAGCGGGGTAGATGGTTGATGTTGGATGTGTGCGTGGCGTTGGCAACCATTGCATTTCTGAACTAATTTAGCCGCGTCCTCCCTCATAGTGAGCCAGAAGTATCCCTGACGAAGAGCCTTTTGGGCTAAGGATCTGCCCCCCAGATGATTTCCACAGATGCCCTCGTGGATTTCTTTGAGGATGTAGTCGGTGTCGGCGGGTCCTACACACTTGAGCAGGGGGTAGGAGAACGACCTTCTGTATAGACGTCCGTCGAGGAGGATGAATTTGGAGGCCCTCCACTTGAGCAGTCTGGCTTCGTTGCGGTCGTCAGGGAGAGTGCCATCGGTGAGATAGCGGACGTAGGCATCCATCCATGTGGGCTCTTGGGTGAGCGGGAGGACTTCCTCGCTACCCTCTATGCTGGGCCTTTCTAAATATTCAATGTAAGCATCCCTTGCCATGCCGTCGACAGAGGTAGCCAGACGAGAAAGGATATCGGCCTTAGCATTTTCACTCCGGGGAATGTAACTGATACTGAAGTAAGGTAATGAGGAGGTCAGGAGCTGAACCTTGCTCAAGTACTGAGTCATAACAGGGTCATGTGCCTCGTATTTTCCATTGATTTGCCCAGAGACGAGTTGCGAGTCCATGAAAGCTCTGAGATGCCTTATTCCAAACTCCTGGGCTAGCCTTAATCCTGCCAGCAGGGCCTCGTACTCAGTTTGATTGTTGGTGGCTTCGAATAGGAACAACAGGGCGCACTCCGTCCTCTCTCCTCCTGGCCCGGCAAGAATGAGGCCGGCGCCGCTTCCCTGAGAGTTTGATGCGCCATCCACATGAAGGATCCAAGTTTCTCCATCGCCGTTTGGTTCGGGCTCGCGTTGTTCCTTGGTAACCTCCTTAGTCGCCTCCTCTGCCCAAGTGCATTCAATTAGGAAGTCAGCTAAAACTTGGGACTTCAGAGTCGGTCGTGCCTAGAAGGAGAGGTCAAACTCTCCTAGCTTGATGGCCCACTTGGCAAGTTGGCCCGAGATATCCGGACAAGCCAGGATGGCTCGAAGGGGTTGGTCTGTGAGCACCACGATAGGATGGGCTTGAAAGTATGGGCGGAGGCGCCGGGCGGAAATTATCAGGGCAAAATAACTTTTTCTGTCTTGGAGTACCTAACTTCTGCATCATGGAGGACCTTGCTCACATAATAGATAGGTCTCTAGGTTCCGTCAGTGTTGAGACGCACCAGGACTGAGCTAACAGCTTCCAAAAAAGCAGCTAAGTAGAGGAAGAGACTTTCCCCGTCTCTTGGCTTGGATAGGAGCGGTGGAGAGGACAAGAACGCCTTCAACCCGTCGAAGGCTCTCTGGCATTCGTCCGTCCATTCGAAGTTGTTCATCTTCTGCAGGGCCTTGAAGAAGGGCAAGCATCTCTCGGCCGATTTGGAGAGGAAACGACTAAGAGCCGCCACTCTCCCCGCCAGCCGTTGCACTTCCTTTTTGCTGGACGGCGGCCTCATGTCGAGTATGGCGCTGATCTTCTTCGGGTTCGCCTCGATCCCCCGCTGGGTCACCATAAAACCCAGGAACTTGCCTACCGTGACCCTGAAAGCACACTTCTTGGAGTTCAGCTTGACTTGGAAACGACGGAGGTTGTTGAAGGTTTCCTCTAAGTCGGAGACATGATTGGAGGCACGAGTGCTCTTTGTCAGCGTGTCATCTATATAGACCTTCATATTCCGGCCTAGTTGATCTTGAAATACTCTGTTCATCAACCTTTGGTAAGTTGCCCCCACATTCTTGAGGCCGAAAGGCATCACTTTATAGCAATAAATGCCTTTCTCCGTCACAAAGGATGTGTGCTCTTCGTCGTTGGGGTCCATCCTTTTCTGATTATATCCAGAGAAGGTGTCCATGAAGCTGAGGAGCTCATGCCCGGAGGTGGAATCCACCAGCTGATCTATCCTTGGCAGGGGAAAGCTGTCTTTCGGACACGCCTTGTTGAGGTCGGTGAAGTCAATACAAATTCTCCAGCTCCCATTTTCCTTTCGCACCATGACCACATTAGCCAGCCAGCTAGGGTAGTGTGCCTCCCGGATTTGACCGGCGCTGAGCAGCTTGTTGACTTCCTCATCAATATCCATTTGTCGATCAGGAGCGAAGCTTCTCTTCCTTTGGCGGATTGGACGGTGCCGTGGGTCAATGTTGAGCTTGTGGGTGATCACCTCCGGAGGGATGTCGGGCATATCAGATGCTGACCAAGCAAAAACATCTGAATTAGCCCACAGAAAAGCCAAGAGGTGCTCCCGATCCTCTGGGGGAAGGAGTCCGCCGACCCGGACGGTCTTCGCCGGGTCGTCTCCCAGAGGGAAAGTTAAGAGGTGCTCGGCTGGTTCTCCTCCCTTGCTGGAATCTCTGGGATCGGGTGCTTCTAAAGTTGATTCAGCTTCCAAAGAACTTGATGCCGCGTGATAACAGGGCAGGACCGGGCTGGTCTCACCACGCATCTCTTCGACTCCTTCACTAGTGGGGAATTGCACCAGTAAATGCCGGGTGGAGATAACTGCATCCAAAAGGTTAATACTTGGACACCCGAGAATGGCATTGTAAGCCAAGGGGACCCTTACGATCAGGAATTTCATGATCATTATGCTTTGGCATGGCGGCGTTCCGGCTGTCATGGGCAAATGTACTCGCCTTCAACCCTCACTGAGTCCCCGGTGAACCCGACCAATGGGACCGCCATAGGCTGAAGGGAGTCTAAAGATAATCTCATTCGAACAAAAGCATCGTAAGTAAGGATGCCAGCTGAGCTGCCACTATCAACTAATATTCTTTTTACAGGGTGCTTAGCGATCGTCATGGAGACGACGACGCCTTCATTGTTTACATTTTCCACAACAGCAGATCTCACCTCAGGAATTACATTATTCATTGCCTCCTCCCCTCTCGGCCGCTTAGATGCGGAGGTCGTTCCCCAAGACACCATTCCGACTGTCTGCTTAGTGGGGGCGTTTATCGACCATGGCCTGAACAGGTGGAGGCCCCATGAGGGCCGGCAGTGGCTGCGGCACCTTCTGAACATACTTGCCGAGGTAGCCCTGCTGAATGAGCTCCTCGATGGCCCATTTCAAGCTGTAACAGCTGTCGGTGTCATGGCCATAATCCCGGTGGAATCGGAAGTAACGGCTTTTGTCGCGGGGAGGACCTTTCTTCATGGGAGGAGGGTGCTGGAGGTAAGGCTCGCCCTTGATCTCCATCAGGATGTGGGATCGAGGGGCGAGAAGAGGTGTGAGCTTGCTCTCGTCAGGGATGGGGCTTCAACGCCTATTGTCGAATCGACGAGGCGGGTTCGACCGCCGGTGTCGAGGGGGTCCACTCGGCTCAGGGCGAGCAAGCTTGTGGCTGGAGCTCCTTGAAGATTCTCGGCGGGTGAAGTCAGCTTCATCCGCATGAATGTACTTTTGAGCCCAGAGGAGGAGGTCGGAGTAAGAACTCAGGGGCTTTTTATCCAAGGAAAAGGTGAAGCGGGATGGAAGGAGTCCCCGCTTTAGCGCCAACGTCGCTACCGCATCATTGAGATGATAAACTTCGAGGGCGGCAGCCTTGAACCGGGACACAAAGTCCTGCAGCGACTCCCCCTCCTTCTAGCGCACGGAGAAGAGGCTGTCCGCTACCCTTGGAATCTGCCGGCAAGCATCGAAATGTGCCAGAAAGGCCTTCTCCAGCTCTCGGAAGGAGTCGATGCTGTGAGGGGGCAGGCGCGAGTGCCACGCGCGAGCGACCTTCCGTAGAGTGGCGGGAAAGGCTTTGCAGAGAAGGGCGCCCGAAGCGCCCTGGACTTGCATCATTGCTTTATAACTCTCGAGATGGTCGAGAGGATCTGTCGTACCATCGTACGGGTCTACCTGGGGAAACAAAATCTGGAGGGGACAGGTTCCTCCAATATCCGGTGGGTGTAAGGAGGACGGGTGTCAAACTCTTCCTCCGTTTGATGATTCATTTTCCTGGCAAGCTCATCCAGTCGCCTGTTGTACTCGTCCAGGCGCTCCTCCGCCTGGCGGCTGATTGTCGGGGCCCTCCAAGATGGCTTGGAGGAGGAAGAAGAAGAAGAAAAAGAAGGGGAAGGACGCGGGAGCTGGGACTTCCGCTTTGGTTCCTCCTGATGATGCGGCTCGGGAGGAAATTTGCTAGGGGCACGATCAGGGGACCATGGTCGTTTAGGGGGCTCACGGCAAGGCTTCCTAGGGGAAGCCGAATGATGACCGACCTCCCGCCGAGGAGAGCCTCCTCTTGCCGACTGCTGACTAGTGAGGGGAGCGGTCTGGTGTTGGGTGGCCACGGACTGTTGCTGCTGAAGTCCGTGGACCATAGCGGTGAGAGTTTGAACTTGCTGGGTGAGAGTCGCTAGCCGCTCCGCAGTTTGGACAACTACATCCGGTGGTGGGCAGGTGACGGGAGGATTGGTAGCATGGGGATTGGCCTCCTGCTGCTTAACTGGCGGGGGGAGCCCCGCTGAACAGCTGACGGAAGCGTCCTGAGCTCGTGTCACCACCATGGCTTCAAGAGGAAAAGAGGGGGGAGCAGAGTTCACCGAGATGTAGCACAGGGAAACCCTGAGATACTTGCTGCGTCAGCCCCAGCCCCCTTCCTGGCGCACCAATCTGATGACGCCCGATCACTGGTCCTGAATGTTGGGAAAAGGAAATGGATTGATTATCAAATCTTTGCTCCACCAGGTTGCCTACAAAAAAGTCCCAAGACCGGAAGGATTCTTTGGTGGGACCCTCCGACGCTCAAGTTAACAATCGAGGTCATAGCTAAGGAGGAGCTCAAATGAGCTCTTTTTAGATGAAAAGTGTTCCCAGGGAGGAGGGATTCCTCTCTGAGAGCTAAGATAGCGATTCCTTGGGGTTATCGCTCATACCTGATTATCGAGTGGATTCACCTTCTTATAGGGGTTGACACTTGCATGACCACGTGGGATTCTGTGAAAAAGGAATATCCGCGGAGTTCTTGGGAGTTGTGTGAATCTGAATGGTTGGTGGGTCCTGTCCCATCGGAGAGGAAGAAAATGGCGGTTGGTGGGCTACGTCCCATCAGCCAGTGGGGCTATTGGGTAGTTGGGTCCAGTCCCATTAGCGGCATGGCCAGTGGGTAGTTGGATCTGGCATTGTCAGGTGGCGTGGGTTAGGGAGGTGGCGTCCTGAACTACTAGGGCCGTGCTGGGGCTGATTTGGAGGAAACGGGGGCGTTTCGACTCTCCCGAGAGAGCCGAGGCTGAGCTGGATCGACCGGGATGGCCGGGGCCAACCTCGCCGACCAGGAAGTGCCTGAGCGGGGCCGACTCGGTGGGCTGGACATGCCGGGGCCGAGCGGGACTGACCAGGAATGGTCGGGACCGACTCGGCGGGCCTGGAGCTGCCAGGGCCGAGCGGGGCCGACCAGGAATGGTCGGGGCCGACTCGGCGGGCCTGGAGACGCCGGGGCCGAGCGAGGCCGATCAGGAATGGTCGGGGCTGACTCGGCGGGCCTGGAGCTGCCAGGGCTGAGCGGGGCCGACCAGGAATGGTCGGGGCCGACTCGGCGGGCCTGGAGACGCCGGGGCCAACCAGGAATGGTCGGGGCCGACTCGGCGGGCCTAGAGACGCTGGGGCCGAGCGGGGCCGACTCGGCGGGCCTGGAGATGCCGAGGCCGAGCGGGGCCGACCAAGAATGGTCGGGGCTGACTCGGCAGGCCTGGAGCTGCCAGGGCCGACCAGGAATAGTCGGGGCCGACCAGGAATGGTCGGGGCCGACTCGGCGGGCCTGGAGACGCCGGGGCCGAGCGGGGCCTACTAGGAATGGTCAGGGCCGAGCGGGGCCGACCAGGAATGGTCAGGGCCGACTCGGCGGGCCTGGAGATGCCGGGGCCGACCGGGAATGGTCGGGGCTGACTCGGTGGGCCTGGAGACGCCGGGGCCGAGCGGGGCCGATCGGGAATGGTCGGGGCCGACTCGGTGGGCCTGGAGATGCCGGGGCCGAGCGGGGCCGACCAAGAATGGTCGAGGTCGACTCGGTGGGCCTGTAGCCGCCGGGGCCGAGCGGGGCCGACCAGGAATGGTCGGGGCCGACTCGGCGGGCCTGGAGCCGCCGGGGCCGAGCGGTGCCGACCAGGAATGGTCGGGCCAACTCGGCGGGCCTGGAGATGCCGGGGCCGAGCGGTGCCGACCAGGAATGGTCGGGGCCGACTCGGCGGGCCTGGAGATGCCGGGGCCAAGCGGGGCCGACCAGGAATGGTCGGGGCCGACTCGGCGGGCTTGGAGATGCCGGGGCCGAGCGGGGCCGACCAAGAATGGTCGGGGCCGACTCGGTGGGCCTGGAGCCGCCGGGGCGCATTAATATTTTGGTTTTGCTGAAATTGCCCTTGTGGCTACACCAGCCACATCAATTCATGTTGCATAATTAGTCTTTCTCTGTTTACTACCCATGTCATTAGCTCATCCATTATTTGTAATTTGCATATAAAATACTACAAGTGGCTTTAGTTGTTCATTGTGCATGCATGCCTAAGTGGTTATTACAGTTGCAGTCCTTCTCACTGTTCAAATAGTTAAGTTATTCAGAAATGTAAGAGAGGATACTTTAAAATATAAGATCAAAACATAATTTGTTAGATCTTTTAACCAAAGGCCTTCGAAAGCTGCGGTATTTGAGACATCGAGGGGGATGGGGCTTAAGCCCATATATTAGTCACTAGAGTAGACCCCTACTGTCATGGTAACCCCATGATTAAGGTTCAAAGGGAAACGATCTCTAAGATGATATCTGGAAGCACCGCTTTAGGAGTCTGTCTCCATCCCATCCCTATGGTGTGGTGCTTCATTGTGATGGTTAGGTTGAGCATAGCTCTTAATAGATCCAAGGCTGTAAATTCAGCGAGATTATGTACCCTTGAAGGATCTACCTTTTGAGCATAGCTCTTAATAGATCCAAGGCTGTAAATTTAGCGAGGTATGATTCCGTTGCACATACCCTTGGAGGATTTACCTTAGTGAGAGTAGTCGTGAGGCCGAGACTATGGGACTGGGGCAAATCCCTAGTAACTCTCATGAAAATCAAGGCAAGCGCATGGCCTAGATAGCGCTAACCCGCATTATGATCAGCTCATCTTCATACTGTGTGTATTTTATACTAAATGCAAGTTCAAACCTAGAAGGTACTTGCACTAAGCACAGTAAAATTTTAAAGTTTTAAAATTACTTATTGAATTTAACTATTTTTATTTATTTGTTTATTATTCTTTTGTTTTTATTTCTTTTTGTGGGGGATTGTTAACATCCGGCCGTTTAAAAAAAAAACAAATGCCCATTTTTTAAAAAATTAAATGCTGGCCGTTTTTAAAAACAAAACACCGGCTGTTTTTTAAAAAAAATGCTCAAAAACTGACACCCATTAAAAGGAAAAAAAATCTATAAATAGGCTTAAAAAGTATGAAAATTTTGTACCAACAACTTTGTATTTTCTTATTTTTCTTTGAAGATTGTTGATCGGCGTCCGTTGAGATCGTGCTGCCCGCCAACGGACGTTGGAGTTTTGGCTTTCGGGTTGTACCTTGGAGGAGAGCGTGTAGTCCATTTTTCTTCGCACGAGAAGAAGACCAAATCTCCTTTAAGGCAGTGGTTTTAAACTGCCTCCTAGGCCTGACTCTTTAACTTGCTCTTATTTTGAGATAATTTTTCTTTTCACTGAATATCATCTGCCACACACCACAATTATTATTTTCTAAAATATATATTAATATATATATTGTTGGGGGGTAAAATCGTCATTGCATCAATATCCGTGCGAGGCGGCTAAGGCCGACCTCCTCCCTTCGCCCTTCGGGCTTCCGTAGCTCGGCTCCTTCCGGGCTTCCATAGCTCAGCCCTTCCGGGCTTCCGTAGCTCGGCTCCTTCCGGGCTTCCGTAGCTCGGCCCTTCCGGGCTGCCGTAGCTCGGCTCCTTTCGGGCTGCCGTAGCTCGGCCCTTCCGGGCTTCCATAGCTCGGCCCTTCCGGGCTTCCATAGCTCAGCCCTTCCGGGCTTCCGTAGCTCGGCTCCTTCCGGGCTTCCATAGCTCGGCTCCTTCCGGGCTTCCATAGCTCGGCCCTTCCGGGCTTCCGTAGCTCGGCTCCTTCTTGGCTGCCATAGCTCGGCTCCTTCCGAGCTTCCATAGCTCGGCCCTTCCGGGCTTCCATAGCTCGGCCCTTCCGGGCTTCCATAGCTCGGCCCTTCCGGGCCTCCATAGCTCGCCCTTCCCGGGCTTCCGTAGCTCGTTTCCCCCTGAGTCACCATAGCCCAGCTACGTTAAATGATCCACAATCCAATACCCACCTCCGCGGAACCTGACGCGGGAGAGCCCAGGCTCACCATAACGACATCCTAGACAAGGAATCATGTCGAAATGTGGCCTAGAACCTATCATAACTATCCCAGGCCTACTCAGCCAGATCTCAGTCATCAAGAAGCTCTCCTGGCCGTCGATCCCCTAACAAACAAGATATGGATTCCAACGGCCCCACAATGGCCTGATTCTATCCACCTCCATATCCTAACAACCTCTGAACCTTCCAGAAGGCGCTCAAGACATAGGTGACAACCTATAACTACCATGCTGGCAGATTTCCTCAGGTACGCGCTCTCTTGGATGCACACTCATACGTGCGCTCTCACTCTCCTGCCCTCACGCCGGCAGCTCGTCGGTGCTCTTGCCTTCTAGAGCTCCCGATTGGCCACCCCCGGAGAGGCCTCCCGGAGAGATCCACCTCCCCGTTGTCTGGTTGATCGTCGATTTCTTCTCCACTGACTTGAGCGTCGAAGGGTCTTCCACGAGGGCCACCCCCAACGCCTCTCGCACGAGGACTTTTGTGCAGTCCGCCCCCTCTTGTTTGGAGATCGACCGCGCCCGAGTCGGAGGACGGATCCCGGCGGCAACAGATTGGCGCTAGAGGAAGGGCCTCAAGTCCCATTAAAACTTGAAAAGAGGAGATAAGGATCTAAATCCAGAGCAGAACCTCTCTAATGGCCAACCGAAGAAGAGCAACCTCGGAAGCTCAAGATCAGATCGCTTCCCAGAGGCCTGATCCGACGAGCGGTGTAGCGCCGTAACCACCACCAGTCGAAACCCCGTCACCGCCTACCATCTCGGTGACCCAAGACCAGTTTGCTTCGCTGGTCCAACAAGTTCAAACTCTGACCCATCTGGTCCAGGAGCGTCTTGCAGCTCCTCCTGTTCCACACTTTTATAAGGAAGCGGCGGTTCCTTCTTCGCCGGCGACTTCCTCCTCCAGTCCGCACAAATCCATGGACCCCCCACATCGATCTAGAGGGGACAAGCCGTCCCGCGAGGCGGCCACAACGGAGATCCTCCCAGATCTCGGCAAGCCCGGTCTCTCTCACCGGTGACCTCCCACTATGATTCGACACCGTCTCTGCGATCTTCTCGCCCAGCTCCTTCCCTGGCTGGCGAAGAGGAGATCCGTCGTCAGATCCAGGAAATGCGACAAGAACTGGATGCCGCAAAGCAGGCCCATCCGCCCCAGCCCAAGGTGGAGCAGGGCATCCCTTTCTCTAAGAGGATCATGGAGGAAGTGATTTCCTCCCATGTCAAGTTACCAGCCGTCGAACCCTATCACGGCTCCTCTGACCCAGATGACCATCTCAGCAGCTTCCGGTCGATTATGATGTTCCACGGAGCATCTGATGCGGTCCTCTATCGTGCCTTCCCCTCCACCCTCAGAGGATCCGCCCGAACCTGGTTCAATGCTCTGAAGCCAGGTTCTGTTGATTCATTCGACGAGCTGAGCCGCCTTTTTATTGGCCAGTTCGTCAGCAGTCGCCGCCACCGACGAAGGTCCGACTCCCTCTCCGAAGTTCAACAGAGAGAGGGGGAGTCCTTGAGGAATTACCTTGGCCGTTTCAATAAGGCCATGTTGGAAGTGGACCACCTTAATCATGAGGTGGCCATGTCTGCTTTGGCGGGGGGAGTTTCGAAGGAAAGTGACTTCTACCTAGCTATGGAGGTCAGCTACCCCCCGGCCTCTCTGATATGATGGCCCTGACGGACAAGTATGCTAGGGTCGAAGAATCACGGAGGGTCGCCCGCGCTGAGCAGGCAAAGAAGAAGGAGCCCAAAGTCCCCGACAGACACCGTCCCGCCCGGCGACCAAGTCCGCCTCACCGCCAGAGAGTTCCCCGCTGCCGCCAAGGAATCGCTCCCGGAGCCCTCCCAGGCGATTCAATCACTACACTCCGCTGACCGTGCCCCGGGCGCAAATCCTTATGGAAATAGAGCGCCAGCTCCCCCGGCCAGTGCCTCTCCGAGGGAACCCGACCCGAAGAGATCCCACCAAGTACTGCCGTTACCACCGGGAGCACGGCCACGACACTGAAGAGTGCTGGCAGCTGAAAAATGAAATCGAGAGACTGATCCAGCGGGGGCGACTGAATCAGTTCAAGAGGGCGCCTGAGCCACAACAACAAGGAGGCGACCGCCAGCCCGAACTTCAACAACCTCCTCCTCCACCGAATCCGCCCGTAATCGGCCGCATTAATATGATTGAAGAGGCCGACGGATCGAGCCCCAGGGGCGACAGTGATGAATCGGCGCCAAAGAAGGCGTGGACAGGTGAACTCTCCTTCTTCGATGATGATCTCCTAGGGATACAGCTCCCCCATGATGATGCACTAGTTGTATCCCTTAATTTGAATAACTATGATGTAAGCCGAATCCTAGTTGATAGTGGAAGTTCGGTAAATGTTTTGTACCTCGGTGTGTTTGCCAGGAGGAAATTACTCATGAAAAATCTTCGAGCCGTGGATTCCACCTTGATGGGATTCACGGGCGATGTCGTCGTCCCGAAAGGGGTCGTCACCCTGACGGTCCGCGCGGGAACCTGGCCCCTTGTGACCATTGTTCAGACAGACTTCCTAGTGACCGACCTCAGATCCCCCTACAATGCAATATTCGGCAGGCCCGGTCTAATGTCCCTCAAGGCAGTTGTCTCCATCCCGCACCTATCCATGAAATTCCCCACCGAGCGAGGAGTCGAAGTTGTTCGGGGAAGTCAAGCCATGGCTCGGCAGTGCTTTGTTACGAGCCTTCAGTCTAGAATGCCATAGGTTGATGGGCTGGATGCTCGCGAGGACTTCGCCGAACAAAGGGGAGAACCGGCAGAGGAATTGGAGGAGATACCGCTGGACGAAGCTCGACCCGACCAAACCATCAAAATCAGGTCACTACTCAAAGAAGAGCCTCGGCACAGATTGATCGGGTTCCTCCGAAGTAACGCTGACATCTTCGCCTGGTCCGCCTCCGACATGCCAGGGATCAGCCCCGAGGTTCTCATCCATCATCTCAATGTGGACGAAATGCACAGGCCGGTTAAGCAGAAGAAGAGGAGCTTCGCCCCAGAATGAAAAAGGCCATTGAAGAAGAGGTAGACAAACTCATCAAGGCCAATTTCGTCCGAGAGGTAAATTACCCAAGCTGGCTGTCAAATGTCGTCATGGTGAAAAAGTCGAACAGCAAGTGGAGAATCTGCACCGACTTTACCGACCTTAACAAAGCCTGCCCGAAGGACAGCTTCCCCCTCCCTCGGATTGACCAGCTCGTGGACGCCACCTCAGGCCACCAGATGCTGTCATTCATGGACACCTATTCAGGCTACAACCAGATCCGAATGGCCCCTGAAGATGAAGAAAAGACCGCCTTCATAACCGACCGAGGTACTTACTGTTACCTCGTTATGCCTTTTGGTCTTAAAAATGCAGGTGCCACCTACCAGAGGCTGGTCAACAAGGTATTCAAGGAGCAAATCGGCCGGAATATGGAGGTATACGTGGACGACATGCTGGTTAAAAGCAAGGAGGCTTCACGACATGTTGAGGACCTCGCGGAGAGCTTCGCCACTGCGCAAGTACGGGATGAGACTCAACCCGACCAAATGTGCTTTCGGTATTAACTCCGGGAAGTTTCTCGGCTTCATGGTCTTCCAGCGAGGTATCGAAGCCAACCCCCAGAAGATTCAAGCTCTCCAACAAATGGCGCCCCCGGCATCTGTCAAAGAGGTCCAGCGCCTAACCGGGAGAATAGCGGCCCTAAACCGCTTCGTGGCGCGGTCGGCCGAGAGATGCCTCCCCTTTTCAAAACTCTTCGATCAGCCAAAAACTTCCAGTGGACTCCCGAATGCCAAAGGTCATTTCAAGATCTCAAGAAGTACCTCGGCTCGCCCCCACTCCTCAGCAGTTCGACCCCAGGAGAGACCCTATTCTTGTATCTGGCTGTTTCGGAAGGTGCAGTCTGCTCGGTGCTGATCAAAGAAGAAGGCAAAGTCCAAAAGCCGATCTACTATGTCAGCAGGCTACTCCGCGATGCGGAGACAAGATACAGCAGAATTGAAAAGATGGTGTTGGCCTTAATCACCTCGGTTCGGAAGCTGCGGCCATATTTCCAAGCACATTCTGTGACGGTCCTAACCGACCAACCCATCAGGGCGGTAGTCCACCGTCCCGAGACATCGGGGAGAATGACCAAGTGGGCCGTCGAGCTGAGTGAGCATGACATACACTTCCAACCTCGCCCAGCCATCAAGGCCCAGTGCTAGCCGACTTCCTCCTCGAGTGTACTATCCCGGAGGACGGTTCTACCCCAGACTCCCCCGAAGAACCAAAAGCTGGAGCCCGGTGGCTCCTCCATGTCGATGGGTCATCTAATGCCCATCGCTCCGGTGCGGGTCTGGTTCTTACCAGTCCGAAGGGAATAGCCTTTGAATATGGCATCCGATTCTCCTTCTCAGCCTCCAACAACGAAGCCGAGTATGAAGCCCTGTTAGCCGGTCTCCGAATCGCCCGCAATCTGAAGGCGGAAAAGCTTAATGCCTTCACCGACTCTCAGCTGGTAGCTGGCCATGTACGGGGAGAGTTTGAAGCCCGGGAGCCGAACATGATTCGATATCTCCAGGAGGTACGGAGCCAGCTTCCCCATTTTGCCGAATTTGAAATTATTCAGATTCCCAGATCCGAGAACGCCCGCGCTGACCTACTCTCCCGATTGGCAACCGCGGAGACAATGGATGCCGAGCAAAAGTTCCACTTGGAGACTCTGGAAAGGCCCAGCATCGCGGAAGCCGACCGAATAATGCAAGTTGAGGCCGAACCATCCTGGTTCGACCCTATCCTCAAATACCTCAAAGAAGGATCACTTCCGTCCGACCGGAGAGAGGCTAGAAAACTGAAGCTGCAGGCCACTCACTACGTATTGATTGACAACCAGCTTTACAAACGGTCTTTTTCCATGCCGCTGCTCAGATGCCTTCGCCCGTCCGAAGCAGATTATGCTCTGCGCGAGGTACATGAAGGGATTTGCGGAAATCATCTGGGAAGCCGGTCCCTATGCCACAAAGTGCTACGACAAGGCTACTACTGGCCGACCATGCAGAAAGACGCAGACGACCTAGTCCGAGCCTGCGACCCCTGCCAGAGGCATTCGAGCATCCAAAGGCTCCCTTCCGCCGAGCTAATTCCCATATCCTCCGCTTGGCCCTTCGCCAAATGGGGGATGGACATCCTCGGCCCATTCCTGCTTGCCATAGGACAGTGGAAATTTCTATTTGTCGCCATCGACTACTTCACCAAATGGGTTGAAGCGGAAGCAGTTGCACAAATTACCGAGGCACGGGCCAGAGATTTTGTTTGGAGGTCTATCATCTGCCGATTCGGCCTCCCGCATACCATAATCACTGACAACGGCAAGCAGTTTGACAACTCTAAATTCCACCAGTTCTGTAAGGAGCATGGAATCCGTCATCACCTCACTTCAGTCGGGCACCCACAAGCCAACGGAGCGGCCGAGGTGACCAACAGGACCCTCCTTCAGGGAATCAAAGTCCGCCTCTCCAGAGCCCAAGGTAGGTGGGTGAATGAGCTACATCATGTCTTATGGGCCTACCGCACCACCCCGAGAATCCCGACAGGTGAAACCCCATTCTGAATGGCTTTCGGTACAGAGGCCGTTATCCCTGTGGAGGTCGGCCTCCCATCATTGCGGGTGGAAAGCTACTCGGAGGAAGCTAGCAACGAACAACTCCGCACCAACCTCGACTTGGTGGAGGAAATTAGAGAGAAGGCCCGGATCAGAGTGGCTGCTTATCAACAAAGGGTGGCCCATTACCACGCTTCCAGAGTCAAAGGGAAGGCCTTCCTACCCGGCGACCTTGTCCTCCGAAAGGCCTCTGTTTCCAAACCGCTGGAACAAGGAAAGCTGACGCCAAACTGGGAGGGCCCGTACCAAGTAGCGGAGATCATCGGACCGGGAACCTACAAACTACAAGATCTGGATGGGAAATCCATTCCCGGACGTGGAATTCGGACAATCTCCGAAAATATTATCAATAGGGTACGTCCTCTCCAAATTTATTTTCATATGCCTCATTATATCTTCCTGTCGGCACATTTTCCTCAATACAAATCATTGTGCACTACATCACCAAAAATTGCAAAAAGAAACAGATGCTGCTTACCAATCCTCGGCACGACCGAGCTCCTTGTCTGGACAGGAATTCTCCGAACCTCGGCTGGGCCGAGCAACAAATTCTCCAAACCTTGGCAGGGCCAAGTAAAATATTCTCCGAACATCGGCTGGGCCGAGCAACAAATTCTCCGAACCTTGGCAGGGCCAAGTAAAATATTCTCCGAACCTCGGCTGGGCCGAGCAACAAATTCTCTGAACCTTGGCAGGGCCAAGTAAAATATTCTCCGAACCTCGGCTGGGCCGAGCAACAAATTCTCCGAACCTTGGCAGGGCCAAGTAAAATATTCTCCGAACCTCGGCTGGGCCGAGCAACAAATTCTCCGAACCTTGGCAGGGCCAAGTAAAATATTATCCGAACCTCGGCTGGGCCGAGCAACAAATTCTCCGAACCTTGGCAGGGCCAAGTAAAATATTCTCCGAACCTCGGCTGGGCCGAGCAACAGATTCTCCGAACCTTGGTAGGGCCAAGTAAAACACTCTCCTAACCTTGGCGGGGCCGAGCAATGAAGTCTCCGAACCTTGGCAGGGCCAAGTAAAACTCTCAGAACTTCGGCTGGGCCGAGCGACAAACTCAGGCTAAAATACCCGTAGAAAGCCGAAGTGCGCAGGCCCCAATTAAAGCCAGGTGACTTCCAAATAGTCCCCAAAAACTTCGTCCGGTTTGAAAATAAGCACGCTGAGCAAAAGCCGTCGACGCACAAAAAGAAGGCACCTTCGGCGAACCCCTTTAAAGGGCCCGTTAAGCCCCGCGTAATCGGCCAAAAGCCCCGAGCAGAGCCAGGGGATTCCCCTCTGCTACTAAAGATCTTCGGGTAACGCCCCTATAACCCGTCGATCAAAGCGTCTATATCAACGCGTAAACCAATGGAGCCACGCCAACTCCCTAATTGTTACGCAGATAGTATGATCAAGGCTAAAACTCTTGAAAAAGAAGAGGGTTACCCAAAACAAATCCATTTTTCATTTATCAGAAAAAAGGATTACAAAAAAAGACAGAAACAAAAAGCGAAAGTAACAAAGGCCCCGAATCAAAGTTCAGAGTCGCTCCCCGAAGCCAACAGGTCTTCCAAACGCTCCATGAGGTCGGCCACCTGCTGACGAAGCGAAGCAATCTCCTCCCCCTGCCGGTCTACCACCCGGCGCAAGGCCTCCGCCTCCTTGGTCGACACGTCCACATATTCCTCCACTACCCTGACAAGCTGCTGATTGCTCGCAAGGGCCGACGCTAGGCCCAGTCCGTCGACAGTGACGGTGGTACGCCTCCTCTCCGAGTGAAGCAAGCCATTGAGAGATGCACGTAATTCTCCAGAGGATCGCCCTCGAGAGGCCATGATCCAATATTTCTTCGAGACCTGAACAGAGGGATGACCGAGACCACACCCCTCGGTCATATTTATACTCGCTGGGCAGATATCTCAATCGGTCGCACCATAGTCACCGACCTATAAGAATCTGCCACGTGTCGTCGCTTCAATGCCTGCAGAATCTGAAGTGTCGCGCCCCATCCCGAGCGAGATCGGTAAGCATGAACTGACTGATCGGGAATCCCCCAGAACCGAATACCTTCCGATCTGCCGCCCCCCGTAATAAATGCTCTCGGCGCTTCCCCAAGCCTCTTAAAGCTGGCCCCTTTTTCGGGAAGCGCGGAGGAAAGAAGTCTAGCGTCCGACCAATGACTTGTTTCCCCGAAAAGATAAGGTCATCAATAAGGAAGCGTGACAACATACCGCTCATTCCGCCCTGGCGCCCATCACCAAGCGCCGCATGGGCCTGACACTGCGGCTCACAGTGACAACTGAGTCGTTTCCTCGAGCCCGACTCTCCGAACCTCGGCTGGGCCGAGTAAAAATTCTTCGAACCTTGGCAGGGCCAAGTAAAAATTCTCTGAACCTCGGCTGGGCCGAGAGACAAATTCTCCGAACCTTGGCAGGGCCAAGTAAAAAAATTCTCCGAACCTCGGCTGGGCCGAGCAACAAATTCTCCGAACCTTGGCAGGGCCAAGTAAAAAATTCTCCGAACCTCAGCTGGGCCGAGCAGCAAATTCTCTGAACCTTGGCAGGGCCAAGTAAAATATTCTCCGAACCTCGGCGGGGCCGAGCAACAAATCCTCGAACCTCGGCTGGGCCGAGCAACGCATTCACCGAACCTTGGCAGAGCCAAGTGAAAATTCTCCAAACCTCGGCTGAGCCGAGCTACAAGTGCCTTGAACCATGACAGGAACAGGTACATATTCTCTGAGCTACGGCAAGGCCAACCCGAGAGAATTCGAGCTCCGATAAGAACGAAGCACGAAAATTCCAAGCTTCGGACCGAAGTAGGGCGCGCATTTCTCCGAACGGTCCCTAGACCGTCGCTTGCGAACCTCAATTAGTTCGGATAGCACGGGATCCTCGTCTAAGGATGAACGAGACGTCTTCGTACCCCATGAAGAACAACAGCAGCAAACTCGGTACAAAAAGATAAAGATTGAGAAACAAAACAGAACTCTCTTTATTTATTGCCAATCAAGATCAGTTACAAATGCCTTAGAGGCGTTACAAGAGCATTGAAATGCATAAAATAAAGATAAGTACAAAACTCGGGCAACTACTCCAAAGTAGACGTAGGCAACTGTGATGCTCCGGCGTCCGGACCGACAAATCAAGCAAACCACGAAACGGTCAGCTCGACTGGGCGGTTGATGAAGCTGACCTTCCATGGCCCCCATCGAATAAACCAAGAGGCCCAAAAGGAGGCATGGCCCGTGGATGCTGATTCTGAGGACTCGGACGAACCGGCCAGCTCCCCTAGGGTAGGGTGCTGGATCGCAGGCCGCCGACCGACCGAGAAGCTTGGGGACCATCAAACCCCGTTGCTCCCATATTGTCCTCCCCGTGGCAAGGATTCCCCTCAGAGAAGGGATGAGAATCCAGGTCAGCGAAGGAGGGAGAGTCCGTGTGTGCTACGGGGATGTCGATACACTTCCTACCGTAAGCCCCCTCGTAGCAAACCACAAAGGTCACACTGGAAGAGTTAGTGTGCGCTCTCCGTGTGATCTTTGCGCCCTCTATGTGCGCTCTCCGTATGATCTCCGGGACTCATCCCCTAAGGGTGAGCCATTCTTCGGCGGCCCCTTCGTCGCCCCAGCTATTCGGTGGCAGGGAGCTTATAAGAGGAAGGCTCGGTCCTCCCACTCGCAACAGCAGAGAAATAAGCATGGTGGAAGCTCTAACGGGAAAGAAACTTTGGGGATGACCAAACATGACCTCCATTTCCCACTTTTTATAGGCAGAAATGAACCGGAGAAAAGCTACCCAAGCTGAAAGCCCCGAGATTCAAACATCTGGCCCATGCCACCACGTGGTCTCCCAGGATGAAAGCGGCGCCCTACTGCGCGCCAAGCCCACCGCCTGAATTATGACGTATACGGAGATCTCCTCCTGATCCCGAATCATGGTCATTAAATGCAGAGGATCGCCCACTGGCATTTCGAAAACTGGCAGGTTCAGAATATCGTCCTGCGAAAATAGTGTCCTCCAATGGTAAACGGTTGCATGCGCGGCACGTCAAAACGACCTGCATGGGAAAAGAGCACCTTCCGGAAAGCTCTAGTGCAACTTTACGCCCCCCGCAGCACCGTACCATCAATTCTGGTGAAACAAAAACCAATTCGCCTGCAAAACAGTAGGGCGCTGGCAGAATAGCAGAAAGCGCGAAAACCCACTTGGCTTGTCGGCCCTCGCCGACCTATCTTTGCTTGTCGGCCCTCGCCGACCTATCTTTGCTCGTCGGCCCCAGCCGACCTACTTTGCTTGTCGGTCCTCGCCGACCTACTTTGCTTGTCGGCCCTCGCCGACCTATCTTTGCTTGTCGGCCCTAGCCGACCTATTTTGCCCGTCGGCCCTAGCCGACCTATCTTTGCCCATCGGCCCTAGCCGACCTATCTTTACTGATCGGCCCTAGTCGACCTATCTTGCTCGTCGGCCCTAGCCGACCTATCTTGCTTGTCGGCCCTAGCCGATCTATCTTGCTTGTCGGCCCTAGCCGACCTATCTTGATTGTCGGCCCAAGCCGACCTACTTTGCCAATCGGTCTCAACCATCCAGCTTCGTTTCTTGAGTCTTAATTAAGACATGAGCCGAACCAGATCACCTGTCAGTTCGCCGGTCAAGGCAATCGCCCCGCCTGGGGTTAAGCCAATACACTCCCTCAATCCCGAAACAAAAATGACCAAAAAACATCAGCGAGCCATAAGTTGCTCACGATTGAGGCAAAACCGGGCGGCAACAGGGCCATACAAAGAAAAACACTTAAATAAAAATAAAGGTTTCATTCATTAAGAAGCGTCGGTCAAACTTTTAGAAAAGCAAAATACAAGAGTGGCTCCTAAGGACCGGGAATCACGTCGGTTTTGGAGGAGCTCTCGGTTACATCCACGGAGGTGTGACTAGACTCGCCCTTCTCTAATACCTTTGCCCCTTCAGCGGCAGTTTGCGACCGTCCCTCAGAAGCTGCGACTTCGCTGGGACCCGGGGCGGCACCAGGATCAGTATCGGATACATCGACATATTCGTCCTCCTCTTCTCCTTCGGACTCATCGTCATCGGGAGCTTCAGAATCCAGAAAATAGAGATCCCACTCTGGATGCTCGCTGGATATCTTATCTTTGCATTCTTCCATTCCAAGTCGGAAGGCATCAACGCCGATAGCATCCTGCTTCCCCCTAAGTATGGCGAGCTGCGTCTTGGCCTCAGCAGCCTGTTTCTCAGCCTCTGCAACTTGGGCCCGCAAAATGATATTTTGCTCCTCGAACTCACCGGCCCGCATTTCGAGTTCTGAGCCCTTATTGCGGTTGGACACGAGCTCACCTTGGAGAGCCCGAATCTCCAACTCTAACTTCGCCATCTGAAAAAGCCAAAGTCAATCGGCATCACAAGAGACCAGTAGGAGAAACTAAAAGGGGAAAAACGAGACTATACCTCCCCCTTTCGTCTGGCCAACCTTTTGGCCAGCTCTTCGGCTTCACTCCTGGCTCTTGTCATGTCAGCCCCGATCAGCTCGACTCTCTCCTGCAGATTATTGATTCTCAACTGCCTGGCTTCGACCTCCTCCCGGGCTTGGGATAACTCGTTACTCACCCGAGCTATCGTCCCTTGGTGCCACTTAGCGCCCTCCCTCAAGTGAGTAATTTCGCCGTCGTGCCGCTTCAACTTCTCCTCCACCTCGCCAAGCATTCTCGTCAAGCGTCTTCTTTCATCGTCAGCTTCCCTTCCCAGCTGACCCAAACTTTCACTATGTTCCCGCCGCATCGCTGCCACCTCCGCGGAATGTTTCGACTCGATTCTTGCCAGTTCCAAGCATGCGTTGTCGTTCTTCGCCAGGAGTTCCTGCAACTCCTCCACCCTACGCTTTTGCTTGGACACTTCGGCCAAGGCGGCCTGGTGTGCAGCCCTTATCCCCTTCAAGCTTCTATCACTAATAGCCATGAGTTCTTCGAACTTCTCAGACACCTTTAGTCGCGATTGGAGCTCGGCGTTGTCTTTCCTGGCCTGAATGCTAGCCCCTGTCGCCAAACTCAAACGCCAGCATATCGCCCGAGAATGCAAAACGCTCTGCAAAATAAGAAGTGAACGAATGAGAGTTGAGTCAGCCAGAATGTATCCACTACCCAGGAATGGCAACTCACCCGCGAGGCATAGGCCCGAGTCATCCTCATCAGGGTCGTATTATCGATATCGGAAAGGAGATGGACACTTTCAGCCATGCCTTGCTGCCCGAACGTAGCATCAACCAATTCCAAATCTGCAAACTTGTCCGCGAAGGATCTGCTGCGCCCGGATACAGGGCCAACCTCATTAAGGCGGAAAACGCCTCCTCAACGCCAGCGCTCGAGCTGCTGGGTTGACCGTCCCCGCCTGAGGGACCAATCTGGGCGACCTCCGTATGAGAGGACTTCAACCTCCCAGCCTCTTCTATCAAGGCCCTAGCTTGGACCTCTTCGGATAATTCGGCTAGCCCAAGCGCCAGCCTCCCCAGAATCTTTTTCGAGGGAGCCCCCATTGCGGGACTCCCACCTTGCTGCGCCCCCTCCTCCGGCGCACCTTTCCCGGCTACCACCATTTGCACCTCCTCCACAGGCTCCCCCGAGGCCTCAGTCTGGCCTATTTCTTGCGCTTCCCTTGCAGGCTCCGCCGAAGCCTCTACCCGACCCGCTTCTTGAACCACCACGAGCGACCCGGCTTCACTACTACCGGACTCCCCTGCAGAGAGACCAAGAGGGGGCCCTCCCTGAACCTCCTTGGCCGTAGCTGTCCTTTCTCCCTCTCCTACTGGAGCCAATGGTAGTCCTGCGGACACGGAAGGCCCCTCAGAAATGATCACCTCCGCCAGATCCGTCGCTGGTTCCTCTTTCATAGGGGACGCCGTCAGACGAGCCATCGGAGCCTCATCTGAGCTATCCGATATCTCTAACACGGGAGGACCAGGGATCACGGCTTCTCTCCCCAAATCCTCCTTCACCCCCGGCGCTCCTGTTGTGACCGCTCCGGTGTCCGACGGGCTTCTTGCGGAGGTATGAGCCCTTTTCTCGGGCCTGCCGCTATCCGCGCCACTGCCCTCCCCTGGGCGCTTTCCTCTCTTCCTCTTGGAGAGGCTCGACAACGCCGACCTCTTGGCTGAAAGAATGAAACACGCGCGATCAGATCCAAGCACATTCATCGAGAAAATGCGCAGCGAGAAAGGGGTAAAAGAAGGGATTCACCTTGCGGGTCCAGGGGGCTGAGCCCGGCTGCGAAGAGGGCCCCCTCCGATAGCAGGTTGTTAGCCGAAAATACTCGGCCATTGCGAAGGACGTCCAAATCCCTCTCCTCCTGCGCTGACAAAACTGGATGCATCTCTGCATCCTAGCAAAGT
This sequence comes from Calamus simplicifolius, assembly GCA_900491605.1. Lineage (NCBI taxonomy): Eukaryota > Viridiplantae > Streptophyta > Magnoliopsida > Arecales > Arecaceae > Calamus > Calamus simplicifolius. Next base: position 77,629 of record UESW01000084.1, read on the forward strand.
TTCCCCATTTTCGAGGGAAGCCGGATCCAATGTTCCCCTCTGCGATAACGAACCGGCTCTTCCATCCCTTGATGGAAGACGGCTTATCCATGATAACGTTGAAGGACCTCCGGGGTCCAATGTATGGCCACTCTGATTTCCTTCCAGGTATCAGATGGTAGCAGGCGCGGAAAAGGGGAAGAGTGGCGACAATCTGAATTTGGTGGCACATTGAGATAAATCCAATGATGCTCCACCAACTGTTCAGGGCTACCATCGCCGGGCAGATGTTGTAATGAGTCATGATTTCCTTCACCAAGGGATGAAGAGGAAAACGAAAGCCTGCCTTCAAACTGTCTTCATAAATGAAGACCCCAGACTCCAGATCTCGCGAGACCCTATCTCCAGACTCCGGCGCCCGCAGAACAACATCTGAGGGCATGCCATACCATTGATGAATCCTCCCCAAATCCTCAGCGACAATCTCTGAAACCACATCATCGGGACTCATCGCTATCTCGATTGAGAAAAGCACCAGGTGAAACGACGAGCGTCGAGAAAGATGAAAGGCCAATCTCTTCAAAAGGCAAGACGAGAGGATGATGCGAACATGCATGTATATATATATTGCGGCTGTCACTTTGCTTCCCCGCTAAGGAAGCCACCTTGAGGAGATGGGGCATCTCGCCCGAGGCATCCGGAATCGCCTCGACAAACGCCCGATCGATCGAGATTCACGACGTGGCGTAATCCCAACCGTCACTCTCGGAGGAGCCTTACCCCCGAAGGTACGATGACCCTGCCGCATTAATTAGGGCATCATTGCACGGGCTGTCTAAACCAAAACGTCCCATCCGGGGCATGCCACTTGGACTTATACTCCCTAAGCCCAAACCTATGCTTCGAACTAGGGAGTGGAGGGCATGTGTTGGGGGGTAAAATCATTATTGCATCAATATCCGTGCGAGGCAGCTAAGGCCGACCTCCTCCCTTCGCCCTTCCGGGCTTCCGTAGCTCGGCTCCTTCCGGGCTTCCGTAGCTCGGCCCTTCCTTCGGCGGGCTTCCGTAGCTCGGCTCCTTCCGGGCTGCCGTAGCTCGGCTCCTTCCGGGCTGCCGTAGCTCGGCTCCTTCCGGGCTGCCATAGCTCGGCCCTTCCGGGCTTTCATAGCTCGGCCCTTCCGGGCTTCCGTAGCTCGGCCCTTCCGGGCTTCCATAGCTCGGCCCTTCCGGGCTTCCGTAGCTCGGCTCCTTCCGGGCTGCCATAGCTCGGCCCTTCCGGGCTTCCATAGCTCGGCCCTTCCGGGCCTCCATAGCTCGCCCTTCCCGGGCTTCCGTAGCTCGTTTCCCCCCGAGTCACCATGGCCCGGCTACGTTAAATGATCCACAATCCAATACCCACCTCCGCGAAACCTAACGCGGGAGAGCCCAGGCTCACCATAACGACATCCTAGACAAGGAATCATGTCGAAACGTGGCCTAGAACCTATCATAACTACCCCAGGCCTACTCAGCCAGATCTCAGTCATCAAGAAGCTCTCCTGGTCGTCGATCCCCTAACAAACAAGATATGGATTCCAACGGCCCCACAATGGCCTGATTCTATCCACCTCCGTATCCTAACAACCTCTGAACCTTCCAGAAGGCGCTCAAGACACAGGTGACAGCCTATAACTACCATGCTGGCAGATTCCCTCAGGTACGCGCTCTCTTGGACGCACACTCATACGTGCGCTCTCACTCTCCTGCCCTCACGCCGGCAGCTTGTCGGTGCTCTTGCCTTCTAGAGCTCCCGATTGGCCACCCCCGGAGAGGCCTCCCAGAGAGATCCACCTCCCCGTTGTCTGGTTGATCGTCGATTTCTTCTCCACTGACTTGAGCGTCGAAGGGTCTTCCGCGGAGGGCCACCCCCAATACCTCTCGTATGAGGACTTTTGTGCAGGTCCGCCCCCTCTTGTTTGGAGATCGACCGCGCCCGAGTCGGAGGACGGATCCCGGCGGCAACATATATATATACTTATATATTCCTAGTTGGATGCACACAGAAATCATTTTCAATAACAAAGGAGATTTGAGCAAATTAATTAAAATCATTTTTAACTAACATTGTCCATCTCACCTATTATTATTATTATTATTATTATTATTATTATTATTATTATTATTATTATTATTATTATTATTATTCCTCTTTTACCAACTTCAAGATACCAACTTGAAGAGGCCAGGAGGAGATCCCAATGAGGGGAAATTATGGTTCAGAATTTTTTTTTTTTTAGTGGTTTAACAAGTGATTGTTGGTTGGAAAGCCCAATTTATGTCTATTGCATTTCTATGCTCAGCCTAAGAAGATTGCTAATGATATCTTGATACATGGATGCAACCCCTTCTGAGTCCATTAATTAATCCTGAAAGCTAAGCTTCTATCAAGGGAAGATGCAATTTTGATAATATTCTATTCGTATAAATAATGCTTGACCTGCAAAAGGCTCCTATTTTAGGTAGTCTTTAAGGCCATCAAGATGGGTATGAAATAAGCTTATGATAGGATCAAATGGAATTTTCTCTTTCATTCGTTTGAATAAATTGGTTTACACAATGGCTAGATAAGCTCGGTGTGTAGGTGTACCATATCTCTTTTTGCACTTTTGATCAATAGTATCCATGTTGATTATTTTCAATCATTCATGGACCTGAGTTAAGAATGCCTCCTATCTCCATTTTATTCTTCATTTGTGCTGCTGCCTTGTTGTGGATGTTGGTGAGCAATAATAATTTAGTTGCTTACTGACCTAATTTGAGGGCCTGCCCCATCTCACATCAATTCTTTGCTAATAACTGTTTATTGATCTCTCGAGCTGAAGTATCTAATGGAAAGATCATTGCGACGAGTGTTAGAGACTATAGACATATTTTAGGTTAGTCCTGCACAAGTTAGCAATCAAGTTTAGCCCTATGATTGAAGGGGTTGTGAAGCAACAAATTAATTTATTGATTAGGTTGGGCTATGTTAGGTTTATAAAAAGAATCATAGACATAATAAGTCATTTGATTTGGTTCAAGGTCAAGAGGGACCTAGATTGAACCCGAAATGGTTGGATTTGAGTCGGGTTAGATTGAGTTAGGTTTGCATTTGGTTCATGCATCTAGTTATTATTTTTTAATTAAAATCTAATAATGATAATTAACTGTGAAGTTGTTAAAAAAAATTAAATAAAAGGCTAAAGAGAGTCAACTTAAACTTAAACTTATATTTGAAAACTATTAATTCCATTCAAGTAATTGATCATTCTTAAATTTATAAATTATGATTTTTAAAATACATATTAATATACTAGAAGGCATTATAAATAAGAATCCATGAAAACAAACAATAAAAAATGAATATTTAAATAGAAATAAGTCAATATAGATGGGAAAGATATAACTTTTAAGATGAAAAAAGGAATTAGTTTAAAGGAGAGTTCATTCAATAAAATAAATTTTATCATATTTGTTTGATAGAGAATCTGTAAGAGAAAATAGATTTAGAAATATTTTTTAAAGATAATTTTGCATTGGAAAATGCTAATTTGACTATAATAATTCTAGAATAAAGATTACATCGGAATTAGATGGATATGAGTTATTAGGTAATATGGGAGGGAAATAAAAGAAATATTTAGGGATAATTTTAGTCTTTTGGTATTAATTTTTTTTGTTATTGAAGGGGAGAAAAGCATTTAAAAAATAAGTACCACCTCTTTGTAGTAGTTATTTTTTTATGAGAAGAAGGAAAAAAATGCAGACGTCACACAAGTTATTTCTTTTTTTTGTTAGATTTTATAGAATTTTCTTTAGTGAAAACCATCACCCAAAATAACAGAATCATTTATATTGGATCACTAAAATAAAATTAAATACATAGGCGGAAAGCGTATATGAGTCCATATCGATTAATTACCCTCTAAAGTCGAGCGGTTGGCCTTCCAAAGTAATAAGTCCACTTAGAGAGCTCTTTAGTTTTCCTTCGTATTTTCTCTTTGATGATGGAATGTCAGAAAGAATGTCTCTATGTGTGTGATTTGAGAACCATGACCACTATATATATAGATAACCTTTTAGTCATCTAATTTTATTTCTATTTTAATCAATCATAAATAATAAAAGTAATCTCATAAGTCTTTACGCAATAAAGGCCCACACCCTATCAGATAGAGTAAAATCCAAATTAATGAATACTTAATGGATCGCTTTTAATTGGACTTAACCTTATTTTACAGTTCGCAATACATAATCATTAATATAAAAGCCCAATGTTGGATTAATAATCCAATAATCTTTCATTTAGGTGTAGGAAGAAATAGTCTCCGAGGCATGCATATTTTTAAAAATTGATAACTATTATCATTGCGAAAATTAAAAGATTACATATTAATCTATCTAATATGCATCAAGATCATATCTTTGCCTATATATTCAAGGTCGTTTGATCTAAAATATGCATATAAAAACATTAAGATCATATCTTGATCTTCAAGATGACTAGTCACACTATTATCTTGAAGCCTGCCTTAAGATCTAGGGATCAAATCACTTACCTTAAGAATAGTAGGTAAATCCTTATTGCTCTGCAGCCGTTCAATCGTCCGGCCTCTAGTATCGTCCACGCAAAGCTCCGAATGATCAGATTTTCGGAAGTGCTAGCTTGCAGAAAAATAGCTTTGCTGATCTTGAATCCTCTCACTTGAATCTTCCTCCAAGATCCATCAGGCTTTCGCTAACACCAGAATCACCAGGATTTTCTATTCTAACATTTTAGAATTACAATCCACGACAATTTAGAATTACAATCCATGACAAATCGTGTATTGTTGTTCTATTTTTTTTGTGTTCTCTGGTGAGAGAATGCCCTCTATTTATAGTCTCGATTTAGCCTTGATATTTAATTCTGACATTTAAGAATTGTCGTTTGGCAAGAGCGAAGAGACACCGAAGGCGCGGCGCTTGGTTTAATTCCGACGTTCGGAGAAAACCAAGGAGTCGCGGCGTTTGGTTTAGTTCCGTCGTTCAGAGAAAACCAAAGAGACGAGGGATGAATTCGACGTTCGGTAAATAAATGTCATGCATTAAATTCTATCTCATGAGATGAGATTTTAGCCATCTCATCATATGAGATCCATATTCGAGAGGTTTGGGTTCTGATCTGAATTTATTTGACTTAACCCACATAGATCATGGTCCAAGCCCAAATGAAATTTGGCTAGTCCTGAATCTATTTAAATTCAAATCAAGTCTAATTTCAAATCAATATTTGAAATTGACTTGTCCTTCTAATAGACTTAAACCAAATTGAATCTTATTCAATTGTACTTAACCCAATTGAGATAATTCAATCAATCAAATTGATTAATTAAATCATATATGATTCTCAATCGTTGATCAGCAAATAGATCATCCTAGAAAACTTCTATGCGTGTGACTCTCTAGGTTCGAACCTAAGCCGGTAGCATAGAAACAACTTTCTATACTAATCGATGTGTCCATCTAGCAATGGAACCCGACGTCCGGATAGGTCGAAGAGTTGCCGAGCAAACTCCAAGAACCCTAAGAAACAGTTACCGTATAATTCATTCTCTTGACCATAAATGCTAAGGATGGCTTAAGAGCCTGTCAACTCTAAATAGCAAATCCATAAAGTGATTTCAACTTTAGTGATCATGTGACTTTCACATGAAGTGCCTTGGCCAAGGTCTTGCTAAATTGAAACACAAGCATTTCTCCTTTTAATGGGATAGGTCAAATTCCATCTTGATCCACAACTGACTACCACAAGTACTTGACTGCACCCAGTAACCTTTCATAGCTGGATTAGAAATCCAGGTGGTCCGGCACCTAAGTACAATGAGTTGCTTGTAAGCCACTGGTTATGATCTTCAGGTCTGAAGGATACTTATACCTATATCTTCTCGGATTAACTCTTGACAGCAAAGTATCCGAAATGAGTCACGTTCGGTGAAATGTACTCCTACACTTTCACCTGTATGTCATACCAGTGTCTCTACACTCCTTGGTTAAGAGGATAACCAACAAATATGATATACGTCCTATAATTGATAGTACTATGGCCCTGTCATAGTATATCATTTGGTCGCGAACTCTTTTAAGGACATTCTAAGATAAATCCTCCTTTATCGTGAGGAAGATCCTAAGGGCTTCATCACTTTCAGGAGTATTAAGAAGATGTTCTTGTAATGAATAAACTGCCAAATAACTTTTATTAATATATCAATTTATATACAATTTATATCAGCATAATCATCAAATGATTGGCTTTAGGATACAATTCCCAACATTAGGCTATATGTGTAACGCTTTGCAAGATATAACTGAATGAGCTCAACTTTGTTGTCATTACTGAAATGTATCTACAACCAACCTGATCCATCAATCGCACCAACATAGGATCAAAGTGGCTTTCATTACATCTATCGTAACTCAACCCATCAATGGTGCTGATAAAATTGAATGACATGGATCATGATGTGGATGTGTAGCATAAAAATTTCATTCCATATGATCTTAACATGCCTATTTCCAACTGGTCATTCCTCAAACCTTAGTTAAATCAAACCATATTAAATTCAGAGTGTAAACAAAACAAAACCTTATTTTTGCAAAAATAACCTCAAAATATTCATAAACTGAAATGATTGAAAAATGTTTATGCAAGCACATAAAATTACAAACTCCTACTAAAATTGAATATCTTCAAGTGACATGACACCCATCGAGCAATGTGCTCATGAAATGTTTTGGTAGTAATCCCTTAGTAAGCGGATCCACAATCATGGAGTTTGTTCCGATGTACTATATAGACAACTGCCTACTCTAAACTCTTTTTTTAACAACTAGAAACTTGATGTCGATATGCTTTGACTTCGTTGAGCTTCTATTGTTATTAAAATATATAATTGCTGACTTATTTTATAAAATAACTTAAGTGATCTTTTAACATCATTCGCTATGCGCAACCCTATGATAAAATTTTGCTACTATACTCCATGATTGATGCCTCATAACATGCTATAAATTCTGCTTTTATGGTGGAAGATGTTATAAGTGACTGTTTAGCACTAGAAGACTGCACCTTTAGCCAACAGATAGATATAGCTCGATATAGATTCCATACTGTCTTGGCATCCAGCAAAATCAGAGTTAGTATACTCAATGATCTCAAGTTTGTCTAACCTTCGATATGTGAGCATATTCTCGGTAAGTATTGCAAGGCCTGTTTAGCTATTTGTAATGGTCTATTCCTGAATTGCTTGAATGTCTACCCAATATCCCAGTAATGTATGCAATATCTGAATGCGTACAAACTTGAGTATACATTAGACTCCCTATTGCTAAGGCATAGAAAATCTTCTGTATTTTCTTTTTCTTAAAATTATTCTTAGGGCATTGATTGAGACTAAACTTATCTTCCTTAGCCACAGATGTATCACCTGATTTGCAATCCTGCATGCTATATCTTTTAAGAACTTTTCAATATTGCTCTTTTGTGATAATCCAAGAATTCCTCGAGAGCGATCCTGATATATTTGTATAACTAACACAAAAGAGGAATCATCAAGATCTTTCATCTCAAAATTCTTAGATAGAAATCTCTTAGTTTCGTGCAATAAGCCTGTATTGTTGCTAGCAAGAAGGATGTCATCGATATATAAAACAAGAAAAATATGTTTGTTCCAATAGAACTTATGGTATATATAGTCATCGATCAAATTCATCTCAAAATCGAATGAGATAATCACTTGATAAAACTTGAAATACCATTGTCGAGATGTTTATTTAAGTCCATAGATAGATTTCTTAAGTTTGCAAATCATATTCTTTGTGTCTTCCAATATAAAGTTTTTTGGTTTCACCATATAGATCGTCTCATCAATGTTACCATTGAAAAACACTATTTTTACATTCATTTGATGTAACTCAAGATTGAAATGCACCACCAAAGCCATTATAATCCTAAAAGAATCTTTCAAAGAAACTGAAGAAAAAGTCACTTTATAGTCAATGTCTTCTTTCTGAATAAAGTTTTTTGCGACAAGATAAGCCTTATACCTTTTCACATTATCTTTCGAATTTCTTTTGATCTTAAATATCCATTTGCAACCAATAGGTTCGCATCTTTAGGTAATGGGACAAGATCCTAGACATCATTATCCTTTATGGACTTAATCTTTTCATTCATGGCATCAATCCACTTGTGAGAGTTAGAACTTTTCATGGCTTGGTAGAAGTTGATTGAATCATCTTTCATCATTTCAATGTTTGCCTCATGCTCTTGGAGAAATATAATGTAGTCATCTGGCACTGCACTTCTCTTCTCTCTAGTGGATCTCCTTAATGGCATAGGTTCTTGAGGTGCTGGAGCTTGTTCTTTTGGAATAATTTTTTGGATAGGAGATTCTTCAACAATGCCTTGATCTATTATGTCTTGAACAAGGTTAGGAATGGGATCCTAATCAATGCCCATAATATCTATGGGAATATCAACATATTCCTCTTCAAAGTCAAAAGTCCCTAACTGTATCTTCCCCCCACAAGCTCAACATCCTTAAAGAACCATGCATTTCCTGATTCGAAAATTGACTTACTTGTGGGATCATAAAACTTATGCCCCTTGGATCCTTCAGAGTATCCAATAAAATAGCAACTTATCGTTCTTGAGTCCTATTTTTTTTATTAGGCCTATAAGGCCTTACCTTAGCTGGACATTCCCAAACATGCAAGTGCTTTAGAGTAGGCTTCTTGTCTGTCCAAAGTTCATAAGGGGTTTTGGTAGTTGCTTTAGTTGGAACTATATTAAGTATATATGCTGCAGTCTTAAGTGCTTCTCCCCAGATTAATTCTAGTAAGTTAGAATGACTAATCATACTTCTTACCTTATCCTTAAGCATCATGTTTAGTCTTTCAGCAACACCATTCATAGTGGACAAACTCGGCATGGTGTACTGTGGGACGATGCCGCATTCCTCTATGAACTTAGCAAATGATCCCAGACATTGTTCACTTAAACCATCATATCTGCCCTAGTACTCTCTACCATCACTTAAACCATCATATCTGCCATAGTATTCTCCACCATGATCATATCTGATGGCTTTAATTCTTTTACTGAGTTGGTTTTCAACTTTAGCCTTATAATTTTTGAACATGTCCAGTGACTGTGACTTTTTATGAATAAGATATATGTAGTCATATCTGCAAAAATCATCTATGAACGTTATAAAGTATTATTGACCATTCCAAGCGACTGTAGGGAATGGGTCACAATATCCGTATGTATAAGTTCTAGAACATCTAGAGTCCTGTTGGCTTCAAATCTCTTTTTATTGGTTTGTTTTTCCTTTATGCAATTAACACAAACATCAAAGTCTGTGAAATCTAAGGTATTAAGAAATTTATCTGACATAAGTCTTCTATTCTCCATCTGAAAATATGACCTTATCTCTTGTGCCATAATGCAGCCGAATTCTCACTGGTTAATTTTCTTTTAGTACCTTATGTACTTAAATATAGGAATTCATTAAATAAAATAATCATATCAATTAAATAAAGATTATCATAACCTAATAAAAAATCAAAACCGACCAAATTTGAATCATGAAACAAATTAAATTTTCTATTTCCAAATAAATAAAAATAACTGGATTTGTTCATTACAAAATTAGAAATCAAATTTAGTCTAAAAGATGATATAATGAAAGTTTCATCAAGATCCAAATAAAATCCAATCTTTAACAATAATTTAAATTTTCCTATTGCCTCAACTTGAATCGTCTTGCCATCGCCCACATAGATGTATCTTTCGGCATCATTTAGCTTTCGACAACTCAGAAAACCCTACATAGACACATCGTATGAGTTGTTACACCAAAACACCATGTGTATCTAGGTACCGAAGTTAAATTAACCTCAGAACAAACCAAATTAAGAAGCATACTTTCTTAGAATGCCATGCGTGATAATTAGTGCATTGCTTCTTCTTATGTCCTTTAGTTCCATAGAAGAAACAACCAGTGTCTTCCAAATCATTCGGCTTCTTTCATTGTTTCTTTTGAGGTGTCGTATCTGTAGCCTTATCATTCTTCCTTTTCTTTCCTTTGTCCTTAGAGGTTGAGGCCATGTGAGCACTCTCTTTTTTATCTTGCTGAAGCCTTTCCTCTTCCTGAACATAGTGTGAGATGAGCTCATTACCAAGTCTCTTTCTGACAGTTGTGCTCACCTTAAATTGGTTAAACTATGCTAGAAGGGATATCAAAACCAAATGCACTAGCAAGTTCTTAGAGAGTTCAAACTTAAGTACTTTTAGCTGGGAAGCAAGATGAGACATTTTCAAGATGTACTCTTTGATATTGTCTTTTTTCTTGTACCTCATTGAAATTAGACTTGTCAAGAGTGTACCAATTTCATCCTTTTTGTTCTTGACAAATCTCTTTTCAATATCTTCAAGGAAAACCTTAGTAGTAGTTATTTTTTTAGATATTGTGTCCCTGAATCCTTATGGAATAACCCTCTTCATGATCATCATACACATACTATTTGATTTCTCCCACCTTTGTAAGTCCCTCTTGTCATCCGAGGTACTCTCATATGTAAGAGGTGAAGGAGATTTAGTCCTTAATACAAAGTTGAGATCCATGACTCCAAGAACTATCAAGAGATTCTTTTTCTAGGACTTGAAGTTTGAGCCATTCAGTATAGGAATTGAATTAATGTTGGCAATAATGTTAGTAGGACTGTAAGTTGGACAAAGAACAACAAAACAAGCTCATATTAGTCTTAAAGAAAAAAATTCAAATAAAGGTAAATTCTATCATTAGACACTCCATTAATATTTTATCTTTGGACAAAATAATAACATGTAAGTGATATCTTGGTGCAGTAATCAAATACTAATGATAAGAACATATCGAATAATGAATCTACCTTTGAATCGATTTATTATTTATATGTAAAATCAAATAATCATTATGCGTTTATTACCACAGGTGCACATGTAATTATGTTAAATATTGGTCTTCCTTTAGGCCGATTGATATTTACATAAATTGCATGAGCATAACCTTTTATATTTTGAAATAAGATTAATTTTCACAAGAGAGGTCACTTTGGTGATATATCATTTTAATTAATCCATCTCAATATATATAAACATACAAATATTTGAATTTAAAGTTGCGCCAAAAATTATCCTTAAAAAATATTTTTTTGGTCAAAGTCAACAATTAATGGTTAGATTGTTGACAGTTGATGCATCGATCAACATGTGACCAGGTCAGGGTTGGACCGAGTTGGATGAGCCAACTTGGGTCCTACACTAGCCCTTGACCCATTCCCTTAAAATGATTTATATTTTTTTTAGAAAATACCTAAAAAAAATAAAGAAACTATCACATGCCACTTGCTATGAAAAGAAACAAACCATTTGCCAAAAAAAAAGAAAAAAGAAAAGGAAAAAGAAAGTAACTGTCACAAACCACTTGCCAAAAAAAGAGACGGTCATGGGCTCATGTCTAAAAACCTTAGGTGTTTCATCCCCTAGGGTTCGGGAGGCCGTTTGGCCACCTGCAACTTTAGCAAACTAGTTGGCCAAACGACCACCATTGTTACTCATCGCGGCTATTTGGCTGCGATGTTCCTTCATCGATGCTGGCAAAGACTCGCACTAGTCTCCATTATGGCTAGGGGTAAAGAAACCGCTGCCCCCCCTTATTTCCAATGACCTAATGTAATCCCCTAGAATTCTCAACTGCTCGTGAGAGTTATCACGAGGTCAGATGATAGACTCCAGATATTTGAATTCCAGGTATATCTTAATTGCTCGTGAGAGTTATCACGAGATCAGATGATAGACTCCAGATATTTGAATTCCAGGTATATCTTAATTGCTCGTGAGAGTTATCACGAGATCAGATGATAGACTCCAGATATTTAAATTTTAAGTATATCTAATTACAGAGTCCCTTGATTTAGGGACTCTGCAATGCCTATAAGAGATGGTGTAGAACCCTCCTTCCCACCATACGTGGACGCCCCTTCTCATCATCTCCTAGTGCGGACTTCTTCCCAGCGTGCTTGTCTCTGGTAAGTCCTCTGGCCATGCATGAGAGAGAGAAGGATTGAGAGAGAGAGAAAGTTAAAAAAAAAAAGAAACGAAGAGGAGGGAGGAGCCGGGTTACAGAACCCAGCTCTCTCCCCTTCCCTTCTCCGTGACATTGGTTCAGGCCCGGCGGCGTGCCCGCCGCCTCGCCGGGCCTGAGCCCGGCCGACGACCCCACCGGCACCGGGGGCGGCGTCCGGTGGGGTGCCGGAGAACAAAGAGATAGAGAGGAGAGCGGAGGAGGAGGGAGACGTGACGGTGAGGAATTAACCGGTCCGATCCTTGGTTCGGGCCCGGCGGTGTGCTCGCCGCCTCGCCGGGCCTGGGCCTTGGTCGGAGACCTCCACCGGCGCCGGGCGTGCGTCCGGTGGAGGTCCGGCCGGCCGGCCGCCGTGCCGGCGTGATCCATAGCCACGGAAGACAGTGAGAGAGAAAGAGAGGGATAAGGGAGAAATTGGAGAGAGAGAGAAGAAGGGAAGGTCGACATCGGCGACGGCCGGCTTTGGTCCGGCCAACGGCGGCCGGACCGACGCCAATTTGGCGGAATTGGCGCCGGCACCGTGGAAGACACGCGGGCGAAGAAGAAGAAAAGAAAGCTTTAAAATAATAAATTGATGAGAGAGAGAGGGTGGGGGAGGCTGGCCACGGCGGCGGCCGGCCACGGTCCGGCCAACGGCGGCCGGACCGCCTCCAATTTGGCCGGCGGCGGCCCTGGCCGCCGGCATGGCATCCGGCTCCTCTGTTTCTTTTGAAACAGAGGAGCTGGGTTAATAGAAGTTAATGGGCCGCTGGGCCGTTTAATTTTTGGGCCCTGTTGGGCCGTCTCTGAGCCCAGTTTGAGCAGCGTTTTGGGCCCTGTATCGGGCCGAGAATGATAAAATAAATATATGGCCCGAATCAGGATTGATTCTAGTTTCTGGGAATAATTTTATTTCCCTATTTGGGTGTATACATTGAGAGATATTCAAGCCCAAAGTTGGGCCCGTGAAGTGATTTGGGTAGAGTTTAAGAATTATTTTATAATTCAGATTTTAGAAATTTAATAATGAAAAATGATTATGTAGGTTCCCAGGAGTCCAATTAGCTGGGTTATCAAGTGAAATTCGTGTACTGTGGTAAGTAAGTCAAGTATTATAATTTTATTAATTATTTAATTTGTGAACTGTGAAATTACAGTTAAATATAATTATGTTAATTTGGCAAAATCATGTATTACTATGATAATATGTAATCATGATAATGACAGTAAAACTTTATGTGTCACCGCGGTTCTCATATGATAAATTATCACATGACAGATGACAGATGACAGATACTGGTACCAGGACCCTTCCTCTTAGGGGATGTTTAAGAGGGCTACACATTATCACATGACAGATTCACACATGACAGATTATCACATTATCACATGATAGATTATCACATGACAGATGACAGATGACAGATACTGGTACCAGGACCCTTCCTCTTAGGGGATATTTAAGAGGGCTACACATGATGTGTATTGTAGGGCCATGGGACACATAAAGAAAAATAATGACAGTATAAACAATGTAATTGTTATTGAATTAAGTCTCAAGCTAATTGATCTGATGACATGAACCTAATGATAGCCTGATAAATGAAATTTTGAAATTATATTAGGCTTACTTATTGAGTGTGAGCTCATAAAATTCTCATAATGTTTTTCAGAGCCTCAGGAATGAAGATGGATAATTGAGATAGAAGGAGTTTCTATTAAGAAGACTTAGTTTTATTATTTTGATTTAGTTCAGATTTATTGTGTGTAGGGCAGATAGCCCAAGACTGATAATTCTGGTTTGTAACAAATCATGGATATGGAATTTGCTTTATATTGATTTATGTGATAAGTTCAAGACGCCTTGCATGCCTGGCATGCGGCGGGTTGTCACCCTAGCTCAAATTTTTGGGTCTGGGGCGTGACAGCTTTAGTGGTATCAGAGCGAGGTTATGATATTAGGGACATATACATGATGACACTTTAGGCAAAACACTAGAGTGACATAGAGACAAATTATAAATTTAAAGAAATCTCAGAAATTATGCTTTGAAAGCCTAACAAATAATGTTTACAGTGATATTAATTACAACTAATTTATCAGGAGATAAGAATGGCACGTCGCACTAGAAGTCGACAAAATGATGAGAGTTCCCAGGTTGGTAATGCTGGCCAACCAGGAGGTCTGGAAGCCACCGAAGCTGCTGCCCCTGTTAATTCAGTTGGGACTGATCAGCAGCAACCCCAGACCGAGATGCTTCAGGTTCTCTCGGGTATGGTGCAGTCGATGCGGGACTTGCAGCACCAGATTTTACAGGCTTTGACTGCTCAGCCTACTCACACTGCTCCGCAGACACAGCCTGCCCCTCCTGTTCCACAGACTCAGCCCGACCCTACTACTCCACAGACCCAGCCTACTCCATCTCAATCCTGGGTAGGGATTGGCCGCAGCTTTGCAGACTTCAAGAAATTTGCCCCTGCCCTTTCTCTGGATCCACCAACCCTGTTGATGCTGAGCGGTGGGTACGAGACATGGAGAAGGCTTTTATGGCCCATGGTAGCCAGGATATGGAGCGGATCAGATTTGCACCTATCTTCTCCAGGGAGAAGCCTATGATTGGTGGTTAGTGGAGGAGCAGCGTCAGAATGGACAGATTATTTCTTGGGGAGAGTTTAGAGAGATATTCTTCGACAAATACTTCCCCAGGAGTGTACAGAGACAGATGGAATCAGAGTTTATCAAGTTGGAGCAAAAGGATCTTTCGGTGGCCCAGTATGAAGCCGAATTCACCAGGCTGGCCCGTTTTGCTCCAAATATTGTGACCAATGAAATAGCCAAGGTCACCAGATTCACTGAGGGACTGCGACCCAGACTGAGACAAGCGGTCAATGCATTTGAGCTCCTCACCTTCAGTGCTGTAGTGAATAAGGCCTTGGTAATTGAGAGGGATATGAATGCTGTTCAAAAGGATTGGGAGCTGCGAAAGAAGAGAAAAGGGCCTACTTTTGGTCAACCCTCTGCTCAGGCCAAGAAGAAGGGTGCACATCAGGCTCCAGCTGAACCACAGAATAAGGAAACTCGTTGCATTCATTGTGGTAACTCCCACCCTGGGAAGCCTTGCCGCAAAGTGACTGGTGCCTGCTTTGTTTGTGGAAGAACTGATCACAAGATTGCTACATGTCCCTTTCGGAAGGAACATCAGCCTTCTTCAAGTCAAGGAACGAGCCAGCAACAGCAGCAGCAGCCACCGAGGACCCAGGGACGGGTCTTCAACCTTACTCAGCAGGACGCTGCCGCATCTAATTCTGTGGTGACAGGTATACCCTTTAATGTTATATCTAGTATTACAGTCTTATCTAGTGCAATGCATTGACAGTTAATTAACAGTAGGTGCAATCCTTAATGTTAAAACAAACTACACTTATGACAGGAATGATTAAAGTAGGAACTGCTTACGCTCAAACTTTAATTGACCCGGGTGCTATGCATTCTTTCATATCTGATATCTATCTTGACAAGAATGCATCATTGACACCTATTCCTCTAGAGCAAGAGCTGCATATTGCGCTTCCAAATGGAGATGTTATGAAAGTTGACACCGTATGCAAATCTTGCCCAATTATCTTGGAGAATAGGAGGTTGAATGCTGATCTCATTGTTTCCACTAAAGTTTTTCGATGCTATCCTTGGAATGGATTGGTTGGCTTCCAATCATGCTTCAGTAGACTGCTTCAGGAAGACTGTCAACTTCAAAATTCCAAGCCAGCCTGAATTCAGTTTTATTGGTGGTCATAATCACCTAGCCTCAGTGTTTATATCAGCTATGCAGGCTGGAAAGTATTTGATGAGTGGTGGTCAAGGATTTCTTGCTGTAGTCAAGGACCTTCAGCAAGAAGAGACCAAGTTGGAGGATATTCCCATAGTTCGAGAATTTCCAGATGTCTTCCCTGAGGATTTGACTAATTTACCTCCTGATCGGGAAGTCGAGTTCTCTATTGATCTAGTTCCTGGAACTGGGCTATATCAAAGGCCCCTTATCGTATGGCCCCGGCTGAGCTAAAAGAACTAAAGAATCAACTACAAGAGCTCCTAGATCGAGGATTTATTAGACCCAGTGCTTCTCCTTGGGGTGCTCCAGTCCTATTTGTTAAGAAGAAGGATGGCAGTCTTCGACTCTGCATTGATTACCGGGGAATCAATAAAGTAACAGTGCGAAATAAGTATCCTCTGCCAAGGATTGACGACTTGTTTGATCAACTTCAAGGAGCCCGGATATTCTCAAAGATTGATCTTAGGTCCGGGTACCATCAGCTTAAAGTCAAAGAAGGGGATGTACCAAAGACAGCATTTAGAACCAGATATGGCCACTATGAGTTCTTGGTGATGCCGTTTGGGTTAACTAATGCCCCAGCAGCATTCATGGACTTAATGAACAGAATTTTTAAACCATATCTGGATCAGTTTGTGGTGGTTTTCATTGATGATATTCTGATATATTCCAAGAGCCATAAGGAGCATGAGGACCACCTGAGAATTGTGCTACAGATTCTGCAAGAGAAGAAGCTTTATGCCAAGCTGAAGAAGTGTGAATTTTGGTTGGATCAAGTAGCTTTCTTGGGTCATATAATCTCTAAAGATGGTGTATCTGTGGACCCGAAAAAGATTGAAGCTATCACTAACTGGAGCCGACCTACCAATGTGGCAGAAGTCAGAAGCTTCTTGGGATTAGCCGGGTATTACCGAAAATTTGTGGAGAATTTTTCTCGCATTGCTCTACCCCTAACTCGCTTAACCCAAAAGCGAGTGAAGTTTGACTGGACAGTGGAGTGTGAGGAAAGTTTCCAGGAGTTAAAGCAGCGCCTGGTGTCAGCTCCCATTCTTGTTCTTCCAACGGGATCTGAAGGTTTCACTATATACACTGATGCCTCTCGAAAAGGATTGGGATGTGTTTTGATGCAAAATGAAAGAGTGATAGCTTATGCCTCCATGCTTTGGACAGCGATGCTTTGCTTTTTCATATTTCGCATTTTAGATGTTTACTTTTGCTCGCATATTATAAAGTATTGCGTGTCTTGCTTCTTGGTTAAGAATTGCGTGTCTTGCTTCTTGGTTATAATTTGGGATCTCAGTTGCAACAAGACTTTCATAGGATAATTTTTTTTTAAAGCTTTTCCATATCACAGGAGGACGACAGATATAGGCTGCACTCGGTTTGGGTTGTATAAAGTTCTTTTCTTTTTCCTACTAGAGCAAAATAATTCATAAAACAGGATTTTCCTAAGACTGCCACAAAAGTGTTTAATAGATTATTTTGTCTTTGAGGTGATCTTCTAAGAGAGCATGGAGCTGATTAAATGCTGGTGCTTTTAAGTCTTGTTTGTTTTTGAGTTGCTTAAGTATCAAGTATATGATCTTGGTTTTCCTTTTCACTAGGTTTTAGCCAAAAAATTTCTTGCTTGCTCTATAATCATATTGGTCCCTCCTTGAAGGTTAAAATATATTATAGGACTTAATTCTTTTTGGCAAAATGTGTATATGATGGTCCCATTCTATACTTTAGAACGTTCAAATTGCTGTTGTGACTTGTATTTTTTTAATAGCATGGTTGATTGTGCTCTTGTACTCGAGAACTTGCACGTCAGTTGCCACAGTTTTTGTTTCAATCCACACAACATATTTATAGTGGGTTAATCAGTTTGTGCCTCTGAAGAATTCTTCCATTGGTATTATGTGGATGATTTAGCCCACCTGCATGCTGATTGATCGCTTAATCTTCTTCCTGCTATCTGAACAAATATAAACTGTTTCCACAATATGAATGATGGATGACCCTTTAATCTATCTGACCAGGTTTACCACCCAAACATCAACTCCAATGGCAGCATATGCCTGGACATACTCAAGGAACAGTGGAGCCCTGCTCTGACCATTTCAAAGGTTCTCCTTTCCATCTGCTCTCTTCTTACCGATCCGAACCCAGATGACCCTCTTGTCCCTGAGATTGCCCACATTTACAAGAATCAGAGGTCCCGTTACGAGGAAACAGCCAATTTAATGGACCCAGAAGTATGCCATGGGTTGATGTATTAGTGCAAGTATTAGTGCAAGTAGCTATTTGGCTGTTGCAAAAATAGCCAAATATAAAAGCAAAGCTTAGCTGTTGCAAGTATTAGTGCAAGTATTAGTGCATGGAATGGACCCAGAAGTATGCCATGGGTTGATGTATCAGAGTCTATAAAAGCAAAGCTTAGCTGTTGCAAAAATTGTTTTTACAGAAATTAATAACTGTTGTGTTATTCATGATAGGCATTTGGGAATCTAGTGCTGATATACTATTTTCACTGTCTTGGTTGAATCTTTGTGGAAAATAGGATGTTCCCATGAAGGGGACAGACATCATATCAGCCTCTTGGTTGCAATGTATGTCAAGCTAAATACATTTTACCTATTCCTTATTATTTCCTTCAACATGGTGATTTTTCACTTCATTGGTATTGTAGGCAACTACCTAAACAAGTCAATGCTAGGTCACAGCTACATGCACTATGTTTCTTATTGTTCTATTGTATTTAGGTAATCCAATTAAAGTTTGCATACATCAAAGTGGTGATACCTTAACTGTAGGGTTGAAGATGATAGATGAGGTTTCATTGTTAGGGACTTTCATTTCCTCTTTTTTTTTTTTTTTTTTTGATTGATGGAAACCTTTGCATGATTCTAGGACTTTAATGCATGCTTTAGGATCAAGTAGCCAGACTTGTAATTTCTTTTGACATTTCGCAGGATAGATTAAGTGAAGGAGGGCTTCGGGAGTATTATATGATTGATGCATCCCATTAAAATTGAAAAAAAAAATTTTAAAAACTGCTATTAGGCTAGCTATGCTATATGGAATATAGTGTTAGGCAATACTGAAACAACACGTGAATAAATTAAGTGTAATAGAAATGTTACAAGAAATGATAGGAGTAACCCTAATTGAAGATAAAATGAGAGAAAATCAGTTACGGTGGTTTGAATATATACGATGAAGACCTTTATATGTTCCAGTTAGAAAGATTGATTTTTTAACAATCCATGATAATGATAGAGGTAGAGGTAGACCTAAACTAACATAGACAAAAATAATAAAAAAGATATAACTATTTATAATTTGAGTGTCAAGTTAGTCCTAAATAGGGCATAGTGGAGGAAGCAGATTCATGTAGCTCATCCCATGTAGTTGGGAAAAGGCTTAGTTGAGTTGAGTTGAGTATTTCTTTAAGTCATGACCATGGTCTAATACATATAAGAAATTTATGGTATATTGAACTTCATATTGACATTGTTCCATTTTGATAAATAAAACAATCACCATATGTTTTTTCCTCCTCCATTGATTTCCTTTGTTCTTCTAGTTCCTTTTGGTTGGGATAATTTCTCAAGTAATGCATGTTCAGTAAATCTTCACATTATGGCTTATTATGGATATGAGCAATGCTAAAATAGAATACCACCACTCATTGAAACCCCATAAAGAAACAGTGCCACTTAAAATATCTGTCTGCAAGGGCCAATACCCCCCAGTGGCATTATAATTTATAACCATGTTAACTTTGGCATTAGGTCTATTTCTTCAGGGTTGAAGAATCACATGTTATTGCCTATTTCTTTTTCATTTTATGACTTGAGAAATGGATCCATTTTGTTTGTGCATATCACCAAGACTTTTCTTACTATTATATGGCTGGCACCTTGTATAGTCATATTTCATTATCTATCCCAGTATTTATTTGTAATGCTCTTACATAACTGCAGATATCATGGAAACTGAACTATGTAGATTTATTTGACTCCCAGCTGTCTGCAGTGTTGGTTTTGGTGGGAACGTTGTCGATTCTGGAATGTCGTTCCAGACTTTGCCACCGTATTTTATTGCCGCTGTGACATCTGAATCAGTCCCAATGATGGAGCCATCCCTATCCACCCCCCATCATCGTAATCATCGTGCCATATCATTAATTCTGCCATAAATAAACCAGGCAGTGGTGTGAGCTATTTCATGAAAAAGAACTCTTATCTGCATATGATGTCTTTCAGACTCCCGAACGCGACCAGGTAAGTTTTTCGGGAAATGCTTGAATGCTACATTTCCACTCTATTCAAAATTAGCTTTCTCGGGAGATCATAGTTTGTATATACTCAACTCATCTAAGCCTTTTTCTAACTACATAAAGTCGGCTACATGAACGTGCTTCCTCCACTTTATGCTATTCAGGACTAAATCAGCATTTAAATTATAAATAATTATATATTTTTTTAATTATTTTTATACATATTAATTTAAATGTACCTCTACTCTATCGTTACCATGGAGTTTGTATATATACACGGTTAATCGTCATCAGGCTTCTGAATGCATTCAAATTGTGATTCATGATATTTTAGTTCATTTCTGATGGAGCATCTGCTGTAACGCTACTGTTATGCTTGTACTTCCTGAGACTGGACTGTTTTTTTTTGGGGGGGACTAGGTGTGGCTGTAGCTTGAAATGTTAAATTGGGTGCTGAGTTGGGTATAAAGTTAAGCTATTGGTGGGCCGACTTGATCTCATCCGGGCCTAGTTGTTTTTCCAATTAGGTTCCATCCCTATCCTGATCTCTTCAAATGTTTGCAAATATGCGGATCATATAATATATATTCTTTCATTGATGTCGGAGACTTGGAAACAAATTCTGACTAGATTTGAAAGGAGATAGTGACTTTCACGATAAATTTAGAAATCAAATGAACGAACGAACTAACTTTCATGCAGGAGTTCAAGATTTTTACTGCAAGTGAAATCCGGTTTGCTTCTTCCTTTCCATGGCAGGATTAAAAACGTTAGAGAAATTTTGAGATTAACGTGGCTGTCCATTGTGCTTCTCTGTGTGAGTCGCACATGCTGTCAGTGGCGGACAGCTCGAGGCTGTTTGGAATGAGACCACCCCACAGCTGGACCCGGAGAGTGAGGTACTTTTGTTTCCCAATTAATCCCTTGTAACGTATCGCCCCGCACACTACTTGTCAAGCATCGGGTGGAATTGCAAGTGTATTTTTCCATGCAAGGAAAACCTCTCAACAGAATTTTTGTCATTTCTGGTTGCGGTCAAACCTGGGGCTGGACTCCTTTCGTCTGCCATATAAACCCTAGAGATAGAGAGAGAAACAGCTAGCTTCGCCTCTGTCAGCCAAGGTCGACCGCTTAGGCAGCAGCTGGGTGGTTTCCATCGCCAAAGGAGCAATGCCTGTCCGCTCCGCTGCCAAGACGTATGATCTCTTCCCACCTCTCTATCTCTCTCTCTCTCTCTCTCTCTCTCTCTTTTTGGTTTTGGTTTTTTTTTTTTTTTTCTCTCTCAATGCATTATGGGAATTTTTTTATGATCTTAGCCGTGAAATCTACTCGATGTTATCGTATTTTTTCGTGATGTGTGAGATGATATGTTTAGGACCGCCTAATGATTGCAGCTTTGGAAATGGAGTGTGGGTTTCGGTGTGAGTGGTAGCCCACCTCTGACGCCACGGTATTATGGTAAACAAACGTGACAAGGCGATGGTGGGTCTTTCGGAGATCCATGTACACTGACCCTTCTGCTGAAATAGTAGCCAAAACAGCGAAAGCCTAGATCGACCACCATTTTTAGGTCAAAAATTTTAATACCTGATGATTAAAAAAAAAAAAGTCCTACAAAAGATTGAAAAAGATAGATTCAAAGATCTCTCAGCTGATCTGTTTTTGTAGCTCTGGATTATGGACTCAGATTTTATCTTCTGGAGCAAAATCTTCTTTGGATTCCATTGGATTTTCTTGGGTTGGGTTGATCTGGGGAAAGATCTATAGGTTGGTATGGGTTAAAAGCTCTATAGAAGAAGGAAAGGGTTTAATTAGTTTGCATGGTTTAGCATTGACTGCTTCAGGTTGGGTAGATCTAGGAGTTCTGTCATTGAAATTCAGGGTGGATTCAGATCGGATCTGATTATTCAAGTTCTGATCAGCTTGAATGTGATCCAGCAGCCTGAATCAGGGTTTTTGGCTCAAGACCCAAGCCTACATCTAGTAAGATATATTGGCTTTTGAGATTACAACTTGATTTAGGGTTTACAAGTGTTTTTTTTTTTTTTTCTGAATTAGGGTTCTATATTGTGCATGACTTTTTTCTTCCTTTTTCTCAAGTTTATTGGGGCATTTTATAGCCAAAGGTTAGGTGTTTGTTTTGATTGTAACTGGTTCTCATTATCTCAATGAAGTATGGTGGTTTCTCCGCCTTTCTCTTTAAAAAAAAAAAAAAAAAGGAAAGAAATAAAGAAAGAGAGCTTGATTTAGCTTGTCTTAACTCATGATGCAACCCTTTGGTTGGAGCAATGATAAAACAAAGAATAAGCTTAGTTATAAGCTTCTTTCTAAAACTTCTTTTGCCTACCTAAAAGGTTGGAAAAATTATTCGAATAGACAAACGGTACTATAAAATTTTAATGCAATGTCGTTATATACGACAAATGATGTCTCGTCGATTATCACGTGAACCCATGCACGACAATCGTTCTCCTGCTCATCATGATTATCGTATTAGCTCATGCAAGGCAATAATTTTTTCTCGGGTTTGATACCGTTTAAGGGTACACTTCTACTAGAATTTGAACTTGCAATACAAATGAGAACAAGTATGCATAGTTGTGATCTAAGATTTTGCAAGGTTGCTAGTAAATTATGAAAATGTATGATCAGAAACCTTCATCAAAAGATATAATGAGGTTGAACATTTAAACAACAACATTCCAACTCTCTTATTAAACATATGTGGAGCTCATTACATTTTATATCATCAAAAAAGACATCAAAGATCATGCTTGCTTGCTTGCTAAAATCTTGTGTTTTTTGCATTACATAGGATGGAAGATGAAATATCGAAAAAAAGTGGATGCTAGCGAATGTTTTTGGAAAAGGCATGCTTTTCTTCTATTTTGGAAAGGAGGATTTTGAGTCTCATAATAGAAAGTTAAATACTTCTTATATCATAGGTGAAGCACCTTCATTTAATTAGCATACATGACACACAAAAAAAAAAAAAGCATACAGCTTTGATCTCATTTGAAGTGTAAAATAAGAATTTTT
Organism: Calamus simplicifolius; assembly: GCA_900491605.1. Lineage (NCBI taxonomy): Eukaryota > Viridiplantae > Streptophyta > Magnoliopsida > Arecales > Arecaceae > Calamus > Calamus simplicifolius. Next base: position 100,908 of record UESW01000084.1, read on the forward strand.
TGCTAATAAGTTATATTTATAATTTTTTAAAGTCTGTAATATTTATTAGGCTATTTGACTTTATGATGCATTATCTCATATACAATATTTTTTTTACTTTATAAAAAAAGCTAAAAATTAGAAGATCAAAAGATGAAACACTAAAAATTATACTATCATTTGAAAAATAAAAAAAAATATCAAGAAAACATAAATTATAGCTGAGATAGAGGAGACTCTTTGCTGAGCTAATTGATTAAATATATTACTATTATGATATTTTAATCCTTTTTTGTATGCTATAAATTTTACTTATATAAATTATTTATTTAAAAATATATTCCTTACTTTATTTAGACAGGTACATCTTGCATTTAGACTTCAAAACCTTTTACGTTTAAGAATGCCTCACGCTTGATGCGAAAATGAAAGGAAAGGGCAAGTTCGCCGATGATAATAAAATCATAAGATCCTGTGCAAGGAAACTTTTTGGATCCTGAAAAGACAAGGAAGGCCATTAGAACATGCAAATCTTGCTTTGAAGTCTGTACAAGCTCAAATTCTACATCTGTTGTGCCTCTATAAAATTGTCATTAAGCCCATGCATAGAAAAATTATTTTCTGAAGGCATTCAAGAGTACATGGATGGCTTTAGTAAAACAATGCTGACAGCATGTTTAAAGCCTACATTTAGAATACTTAAATATTACGCTGGTAGAAGACGAGGCACATTCAAGGGGTGCAGAGCTCGCTATTATCATCATATTTAAAGAAATAAGCCTCCACCTATAGGATGGCTTCGTGCTGTATCTCTAAGAGTTTTGCATGAAGTAGAAAATAGAAGTACCTAAAAGTTTTGATGCTAGGAAATGCTTCTGGGAAAAAGATCATGAATATATATATATATGAGAATTGAACATGAATCTACTAATAGGAAATTAGGAGCTTCTGCAGCTCTTATTTACATTGAAATAGATAAATTAGGAAATACTTATAGTGTCAGAGAATAAGATTATGTTTGGTTTTTGAAAGCATTTTCCATTTTTATTTTCTGAGCAATAGTTTTTAGTTTTTATTTTTGATCATTAAAAATATGTTTGTTCAGTGAGAATAAAAATTATATTTTATTTTTATTTTCATTACAAATAGCGTCGCTTAAAAGAGAAATGAAAAAACATATTTTCAAGTTATCTGATCTTTGTTTTTTATTATTATTTTTTATTTTGATGAAAAATGGTAAAAATATGTTTAAATTGTTTTGAGTTTTTTTGCTATTTTTATTTTCAACTAATTTTTTTTTTTTATAGTTTTGTGGCATTTCCCATGGATAGCTCTTCTTCTGTTGCCACACTTTCAAACAATATTGTTCGTAAAAAATATTGGAATTATGTTCTTATTATTTTTAATGGTTGGTTGGTTGATGATCATGATGAAGGTCGGAAAAATCACGGACACCTGTTGGGGGTAGCTCAGCTGCTAAAAATGTGAACGTCGGCGTGACTACAGATGCACTGAACTATCTGTGGATTGTGAAGCATGCCTTCTATAATGAACCCGAAAAATATGAATCATTCCTGAATGTAATGAAGGAATACAAGAAGCGAAGGTCTAATAATCTTAATTAGTTTCCCATTATATATTAATTGTTGACATGGCCTTTAATTTACACCATTGAATCTTCTAATTAATTCTCTTCCTTAATTTGTGATCTTATGAATATTAATTGCAGCATAGACACTGCTACTGTGGTATCAAGGATGCAAAATCTGTTATCTGGCCACCCGGAGTTAATTCCAGGTTTCAACTTCTTCCTGCCAAGAGAGCATCAGATCCCTTTCACTTATGAGGAAGAAGACGGTCAACTCATGCCGGACGAAGAGGATGAGGAGGATGAGGATGAGATGAAGAGGATGAGGATGAGATTGAAGAGGATGGGGATGAAGAGGATGATGATGAGGATTTGGATGATGCAGATGCTGGTGATCATATATAACTAGAATGAATACCTGCTGCCAATAAAGTTGATCAATCCTTATGATGCTTCATGGGGCTTGTGAGACTTGATAAAACTGCAAGGCTGATGATGCTAGAGGATGATGCTGCTGTTTTTCTACCTCTCAGTTGTGTGTGTGCTTTGTTGTCGTAATGTAGCTAGGCATAAGACTTTGTATACCACCCCCCTTTATGTTTTGCCATGAATAAAATACAAGGAGTGTACTGTTTATACCTTAAATTGCATCTCGATCGATCTCTTCTCATTTGTTGCTTTTTTTTTTTTTTTCCCTTCCTTCATTGCTGTTTTCCCTGGCCTACTTGTGATCATATGTAGCTGCAGTGGTCTCACAGCGCACGACAAGGAGAGGCGTGGCCTGGAGAAGTAGGCGGCGGTCTTCTTCAAGCTTGATCTCGTCGGCGGGGAAGTACGTACTCTTCGAGGGGACTACTGGCTCCGCCATGAATGGAGAGAGAGAGAGAGAGGGAAGGGAGCGTGACCTCCGTCCGTCTTACCCTCATCTCAGCCTTCCGTCGTCCCCCTCAACACGTGCATGTAATTTCCCGTGCAGATGTAAGTAAGTCCGCATGGAAAAAATATATCAAGATTCCGCACCGTACATCCGCCTTCGGAGGAAGCCGGATACCGTACGGATGCTATCGCACCGTTACGATGGGGCGGGAGGAAGTAAATCCGCATAGTTCACCATATGCGGGAAGTCCGTAATGAGTGTACGTGCAATAGTCCGTATAGAGAAATTCTGCGCAGAAGTAACTGTACGCAAACTTTATGCGGACGTCAGGCCTATGGAGGCCACCGCTCCGTTCGTGGTGATGACCTTGAGGCAGCTCGCCCAGGCCGTCCTCCTGGCCATCCTCCAGTCCGTCCTCGACCCCACCCTCGGCGTCAGCGCCGCCGTCATTGTCGTCTATCAGCAGCTCGTCTCCATCCTCCTCCTCTGCTCTCTCGCCCTCCTCTTCGACCGGTATCTATTAATTAATTTCCACCACCCCCCTACCTAGCTTCTTAATTATTTCTTTCTTTAATTCCTAATGATTACTCTACCACCGACGCAGAGGCAGACGGCCCAAGCCCTCCTTCCAGATCCTCGGCTGGGACTTCTTCATCGGATTCCTGCAGTTAATCGAGCCCTCTCCACCTTCCTTTCTTGGTCCATGTAATTTATTTTTGAAGGAAATGAAAAGACTACATTTTTCTGAACAATAAAATATATATATGGAAGGATCCCGGTCGGGGAGATGATGTTGACGGCGAGTCTCCGTTACATAACGGCGACGTTCCAGAGCTCTTCCGCCCCGGCAGCGCCCGCGGCCAGGCGAAGCTCTCGGGAGTCCTCGTCACCACCGCTGGCGCCTCCCTCGTCGTCGTCGTCTCGCCGAGCCGGCATGACGACCCCTCGGCTGGCGGCGGCAGGCTCGTCGGGTCGCTGATGGTGGGGGTCGCGGTCCTCGGCGTCGCCACCGCGAATCTCTTTGTGGTACGTGCCCGGTAATCTGCCGTTGAAAAAAAAAAAGATATTATATACAAAAATAATAATTAATTGTATTATTCTTTTATGATGCATATATATAGGACCATCTTTGTGAGCACATAAATATTGTAAAACAGAGTTGAAAAATAATATGCTAAAAAGAATCACAACCCCACCCTCTAAAATAAAATCACTCCATTACCGTGTTATCGTTCTTTTTAAATGACAATGGATAAGATTTTTATAGGCATGCAAAATAAATTCTAATTAAAAGAAAAGTTTGGATGGTAAAAAAATCAAATTGACTTAGTTTTGAGTTTGAGGTTTTAAAAGAACATTTAAATTAGATCAGGTTTAGGTTTGCAAAATCAGATAACCAAAAAAAAAATTTTTTAAAAAATATAAATTTAAAATAAAATTGAACAAAGAAAAAGAATTGATGCAGCTGATTTTAATTAATTTAGAATTATAAATTCTTTATTATTGTTGTATATAACTAATTCAAGGCTTAAATGATATGTTTGTCCTTTTGTCTTTGTTCGCCTCCTTCAATGGTTAAAACTTAAAAATATAAATCTAGGGGAGGATTTGAGAGCAGGATTTTCCTTGCAGGAAAGGGTGGCTGTGAGGTATCCAGCAGATCTTAGCTTGGCAGCCATGATGAACGTCTTTGGGACCCTTCAGGTACTGATAGTGGGAGCTTTGATGGAGAGAAACCCTTCATCATGGAGGATTAAGTGGAGTGGA